>JABUQX010138788.1:7500-19608 GCA_015478945.1 Trachelipus rathkii
TCTGACTGTTTTGTAACCTACACGCTTCTAGAACCTTTTGATTTTCTTATGAAGTTTTGGACCTGATATTCGCAAAAGTTTTAAAGGATATATAGTTCAAACCCAGACCACAAAACTATTTATTGAACTGAACCGCGTGTCCTCCATCGATAAAATATCTCGACACGTTTTGGGTGGCCTTGTCCGAGAAGGAATATAGTTTGAAAGTATTTCTTCACTTCACTTGCTGAATTCAGTTACTCACCTCTCTATTATTCTTCACGGTTTCTCCACTTTGTCAACATTAATAATGGACTACCAATCCTGGTGCCAGATGGCTAAAGAATTAGGCCTAAAAGGAAAAGAGTCTCTTGAATTCATCAAAGAAAGAGAGAAAGCCTACAAAGAAGAGAAGGTTGCTGAGGCAGAAAGAGCCGCCATTGAAGCTGAAAGAGCGGAAAGAATTGCTCAACTCAAGAAAGAGGAAGCTGAAAGGAATGCTCAACTTAAAAGAGAGGAAGCTCAACTCAAGAAAAGAGGAATGCGAAAGGAATGCTCAATTCAAAGAAACGGAAGCTGAAAGGATGCTCAAACTCAAGAAAGAGAAGCTGACAGGATGCTAATCAGGAAAGAAGGAAGCAGAAGAGCTGAAAGGGAATGCCCAAACTCAAGAAAGATGAAGGACGATCGGAAAGCTGAAGAAGCCGAACGCACACGGAACTTTGAATTGGAAAAAATAAGACTGTCCAATCAGTCTCAATCGTCCGTCCATTTAAGCAATGTATCCCCATCGACCAATGTTAAGGTACCGAATATGGCCCCGTTCGTCGAATCAAGGGACGAAATGGACGCATACATCCAACGTTTTGAGAGCTATGCGACATCTTCAAATTGGGATCGCAGTTTATGGCCTCTTTATTTAAGTGCGTGTTTAACTGGACGTGCTTTGTCGGTTTATAGCAAGTTGCCTCCCAACTTAGCTAATGATTTTTCCAGCTTAAAGGAAGCCCTCCTTATTCAATTTAACATGACCGAAGATGGTTATAGGGCTAAGTTCAAAGAAGTCAAGCCCAAAGCAGATGAGGGTCCATTACAATTACTGAATCGAATTAAATCATATCTGTCAAGGTGGTGTGAACTCTCAAGTTTCAGCCAAGACTTTCAAGGTTTAACCGATCTTATGGTAATTGATCAATTTCTCACCTGTTGTCCAAAAGACTTAGCTGTTCATCTAAGAGAGGTAGGACTCTCTAGTTTAAACGACATCGCTTCTCGCGCTGATAGATTTCTTCGAGCAAGGGGTAAGAACCTTTGTTCCAAAAGGGAAGACTCGAACCCTTATGTGACATCTGACGATAATGAGGAGATACAAAGTCATATTACTCAACCTCAACACACCAAAGTTTGTGGAATATGCCACAAGGGCCACGATTCCAGCTCTTGTTATTCTGCCCAAAATGGAAACAACAGATTTCCACGTAACCGACATTATTATGATAATAAGTTTAACCGCGATAACAAGATAGCGGAGAAAAGATGGCACGCCCCAAGAAAAGAAATACACAATGCTGCCGTTTCAATTGATAATCCTATTAACAAAGGGGACTTTGCAGCGGCATGTCAAATTGTGGAAGATGATGAGTGTGTTGACGTGAGCAAAATGGTAAAGGACGGCATGTTGCACGTCAATGGAAAATCGATCCCCGTTATGTCCATGTCATGTCAGGATGATCCCGTTATATCCATGTCATGTCAGGATGATTCAAATGTCAGACATTCCCTCATGCCCGTAACGAATGGTTCTATAAATGGCGTTGATGTATCAGTACTTCGTGATACAGGGTGTAGTGGCGTAATTGTAAGAAAAGAAGTTCGTGAAAAACCATCAATTCACAGGCAAGATCAGAAAAATGCTTCTGATTGATAACACCCTTAGGACGGCCCCTGAAGCAAGAATTTGGATTCGCACTCCGTTTTATACGGGGTACGTCGAAGCTTTATGTCTGAACGACGCCTTATATGATTTAACATTGGGAAATATCCCAGGCGCGCTAGGTCCGGAGACAATAGGTTACGAAAATGATGATAAAATTAATACCGACAAGGACACATCCACTGTTAAAGTTACTTGTGAAGCAGAAAATGCTATTGAAAATAAAAATGATACCAACGTGGACACATCCATTGTTGAAGTTACTTGTGAAGCAGCAAATGCTATTGAAAATAAAAATGATACCGACGTGGACACATCCATTGTCGAAGTTATTTATGAAGCTGAAAATGCTATTGAAAAAAATAATGATAAAATTAATGCCGACGTGGACACAACCATTGTCGAAGTTGTCTATGAAGCTGAAAAAGCTATTAAAAAAAATAATGATAAAATTGATGTCGGCAATGACACATCCGTCGCCGAAAAAAATCATGAAACTGAAACTGCTACAAAAGATAGTAAGACAGTGGAAAATTTGAATGGGAATCTCCCATTCCAAAATCAAGAAAACTCCTCACATTCAAGCTGTTTTGGAGCCAGTATTAATGAGACAATAAAGTCTGAGGTGACAGCAGTGATGCCTGAGGGTGCTATTAGTAAATTAGTGGGAAGAGTGTTCCAGTTAACACCAGTGGAAGAAGAATATGAAAGGAAGTCGAAAGAAGAGAAAGCGTCTCAAACTGAGGCGTCATCTGAAGATCAGCTGACCACTCCTTTGGAAAATACCCAAGATGAAAAGGATGATGTAAATGAAGAAGTACCTGAAGAAAATAAAGAGAAAGGGAAGGAACTTCAAAACCATGAGAAGAATGGTATAGTAGAGACTGCAGAAACATTAATCAATGATGCTCTTTCTTCTCTTCTCGCTCAAGAATCTCGTGCAGTGAAGAAAGATTATGAACTCTCTGTAGTTAACCAAGAGGAAGTTGCAGTGACTGCTCCCACTCCCTTTTCTCCACAAGGAGGTCCCAGGTCAGTTCATTCAGAGCATCCCCATTCTCCATCAGGAGCAGAAGATGCAAAGGATTATGCACCAACAAAATCTAGGACGTTTAGCCAGCCAAAGTCCAGCCGCTTCTTTCTGGATGGCCAAGAGAACTGGAATAGAGGAATGATCAAAGGCTGTTTGGAGAAGAAGAACATTGAAATTGGAAAACTCCAAACCTTCGTTGATACAAAAGTGTTTGCCATCTCGATTGCTTCCATTGCAATGTCGAAAGGTCAGGATAAAGAACAAAACGGACCAAACAGAGGAACGATCCCGAAGATCGAGGAAATAAGAAACTCTTCAGCGTGGATGGAAGCAATGGCACAGTACAAATATCGTAGGAAAGACTTGTACTCTTTTCAGGCGAAGATATCCATGACGTTCTTTTCAAGACGAAAGATGTCACGTCACTTTGTCTTCTTAGGAGGGGCGTGTGTCAAGTTATCTTGCCTGAAGGCCATGGTTTCTCAATTGTGAGATTCACTAGTTTATTTATTTAATTTTGGAAAAAGACTATTATTATTGATTTCGCTATTATTTATTTAAGTTTAGAATATTTCATAATTCACTCAATTTTATTATTTTATAAAAGAAGATTTATTTTGGCAAATTGAAATGTATAAAAATATTAGCTTGTAATACGATAGGAAGATAATTAATTTTAGACTTATCAAGTTAAGAATTGATACTATTATTTTAGTTAATTGCTATATTGGTAGTCAGCCAGGACTATAAAAACTAGCGAAGGCGATAATAAATTTAGAATTTTTGCCTTTTGAAAGGTCGTTCTTGAAACTGGTGTTCGGGATTTCCTTTGATATGATTTATGGAGTAAAACTCCTATTTGAGCATTGACTGATATATTTTGTGAAGACCGAGCAGCTTCTAGAACCCTCATCTTGAATTTGAATTGACTTTTAAATGTTGGACCGTGATCAGCAAAATTTTAAAGGGAATAATATAGGTTCAAACCCCTAGACAAAGAACTATATGATATGAACACGCAGTGGTTGTGAGTCGAAAAAATATCTCCGCAGACGTTGTAAGGTCCTTTTAGGCGAGAATGAATATATTTGAAATGTAGTGTATTCATTTAAAACTGCTGGATCGAGTTACTCACCTGCTCTATTATTACTCACGGTTTCTTCACTTTGTAACATTAATTGGACTACCAAATCCTTGTGCAGTGGCTTTAAAGAATTAGGCCCTAAAGGCAAAGAGTCTTATTCAAAAGAAATGAGTGAAGCTTATTAAACGAAGGTGCTGAGGCAAAAAGAGCCGCCATTGACCGCTGAAACGAGCGTAAGAATTGCTCAATCAAGAAAGAGGAAGCTGAAGGAATCTCAACTTAAAGAGAGGAGCGCAGACTCAGATAAGAAGCTGAAGATGCCTCAACTCAAGAAAGAGGAAGCTGAAAGATGCTCACTCAGAAAGAGGAAGCGAAAGGATGCTCAATCTCCTATGAAGAGGAAGCAGGAAAGTACTGAAAGGTAATGCCCATACTCAAGAAGATGAAGACGATAGAAAGCTGAAGAATGCGAAGGCTACTGGAACTTGAGATTTGGAAGAATAGACTGCCCAATCAGTCTCAATTTCGTCCTGTCCATTTAATGCAATGTATCCCATCGACCAATGTTATAGAAGGTGAACCTTGTTGTGATATATGGCCCCGTTCGTCGAACAAGGGACGCATTGGACGCATACATCCAACGTTTTGAGAGCTATGCGACATTTCAAATTGGGATCGCAGTTTATGGCCTCTTTATTTAAGTGCGTGTTTAACTGGACGTGCTTTGTCGGTTTATAGCAAGTTGCCTCCCAACTTAGCTAATGATTTTTCCAGCTTAAAGGAAGCCCTCCTTATTCAATTTAACATGACCGAAGATGGTTATAGGGCTAAGTTCAAAGAAGTCAAGCCCAAAGCAGATGAGGGTCCATTACAATTACTGAATCGCGAATTAAATCATATCTGTCAAGGTGGTGTGAACTCTCAAGTTTCAGCCAAGACTTTCAAGGTTTAACCGATCTTATGGTAATTGATCAATTTCTCACCTGTTGTCCAAAAGACTTAGCTGTTCATCTAAGAGAGGTAGGACTCTCTAGTTTAAACGACATCGCTTCTCGCGCTGATAGATTTCTTCGAGCAAGGGGTAAGAACCTTTGTTCCAAAAAGGAAGACTCGAACCCTTATGTGACATCTGACGATAATGAGGAGATACAAAGTCATATTACTCAACCTCAACACACCAAAGTTTGTGGAATATGCCACAAAGGCGGCCACGATTAAAATAGCACAGGGAAGACCAAGCACACGAAGCAACCTCACAGCACGAGCGACAACTATCTTCCGACGGTATAACTTCAGTTTTGCCTTCCGCTAAATCTGAAAGCTTCCCTCAAGCTTTGACTTTAATTCTACCTTAGACGTTTCAATTGATAATCCTCTTTCCCAACCCTCCGCCCCTTAAACTTATTTATGCCTTATATAATAATTTCATCTAAAGATGTTATTTCTGCCTTCTCTGATTTTAACTCTAAAATAGTCAACGAGCCTGGCAGTATTCCTTCTGAGGTTATCAAAACTTCTGCTTCTAAGATTGCACCTAGTTTCGGTAAAGTATTTCGTCTCCGTCTATCTACATCGACTTTTCCTTCCAGCTGGAAATATGCTCTCATTCAGTCTATTCCTCTATAAGCGGGCCCCTACAAAACCTCAACCTATTTATTGTACAATTGTTTTAGCTTTCAGTTCTTTCAAAAGTTCTCGAATCTCTCCTTAAAGAATGATTTGCAAAAAATCTCAATTCTTCTAATCTTTTCTCTGATTGAAAAGTATGGCTTTAGAAAGACGCGCTCTACAAGTAATCTTCTTTCTCTTGTTTTTGATTCTTAGTTCTCATCTCTTCGGTATTTCAGTAAATCTTTCGCTGTTGTGCTGCACATAACGAAAACCTTCGATAGAGTCTGCATATGGCTTTGATTTGTACTATTCTCTTTCGATATCTTTAAATCTCTCAGTGGCCTCCTTGATTTTCTTTTTGGTCATTATATAGCAGCTGTTATTGAAAGCCAACGTTCGTCTTTTAAATCTAAAAATGGTGGTATTCTTCAGGGTTCTGTTTTATCCCCACTTTTTTAGGTTTTTCATTAATAACTTTTTCTTTATTACTTCATCATCACCTATCCGGTAATATCCTATGTCGATGACTCCACCCTTCGTCACTCATTTCAATTTGATAGACGTCCCTCCCAACAACAGTGAGTTCACGCTTGGAGGTCGGCCTTGGAGCAATTAATTGCTGATCTTTCTCGTTTTTCTACTTAGGGCATTGATTATAAGGTTCTTTCCAATGCCCCAAAAACTCAGTTCCTCCATCTTTCTATTCGACGTAATCTTACAAACAACTATAACGTCTTATTCGAAAACACACAACACAAACCTTCGTCTTTTCTTACTATTTTTGGTGTTTCTTTTTCGCATGACTTTAGTTGGAAGGATTATATTACATATAATTTTAAGAAACCTTCCAAAGGGTTGGTTGTTCTAAGGCGCCCTAAGAATTTGTTCACACCGCTTCAGTTACTTGCTCTTTATAGGGCTGTCGTTTGCCCCATGTATGGAATATGTCTTACACGTCTGGGATGGTTCCACTCACACATCTCTCTAAGAAAGGTCCAGTCTAGAACTTTTTTGTATCATTAACTCTCCTTCTTTCACTAATTCTCTCCAGTCTCTTCCTGTCACTATTGCAAAGGACACTGCTCTTCTGTTCTCTTCAATCGCATACTCCTTCCACCGATAAAGGTTTTTACGACACATCTTTTTAAACAGTTTCAATTTTTCGATATCTAGCTAACTGATAGCAGTCATAACTGCTATGATCAGTCTTATATGTACTCAAAAAAATAAAGTCTATGGCACCCTTCCTTTGTATATTTCCCAACTAATTTTGACTTACTTTCAAACGTCGGTCTCCCCCAACTCTTCTGGAATTATATAGACTTTTGGCCTTGGCCAACCAGAAGATATATATATATATATATATATATATATATATATATATATATATATATATTTATATATACTATAGATATATATATAAATAATATATATATATATAAAGAGATTGATATATACTATATATATATATATTTGTATATATATATATGTTTATATAACAATATATATATATATATATATATATATATATATATATATATATATATATATATATATATATATATATATATATATATATACTATTTTTTTTTTTTTATATATATAATATATATATATATATATATTTTTTTTGTCTTATCAGGCTTGGGAGACAATTAAAAGCTCAATTTCGACTACTGGGCTCTTTACAGATATCTGTTGTAGCACATTGCCATCTCCAACATATAGATTTCTTCCTCTAAATTAACAACGTTTATATTTGGATATTAGATCCATGGTGGCTATAGATTTTTATCTACAGAGCAAGAGAAATGAATATATGAGTAGTAATGGAACAACTTGGTAGATAAAATCCTTGAAATCGGCCCGGGAAATGACTTTCACTTTTTGATGCGTAAACCGTTTATATGTATATATATCCATCCGGGTTAGGGTTATCGTATCGCCCTAAAATTTGGCCGTGCGCTATTTGGTGCCGTAACCTCGTCGTAGACGAGTCTACGTGCCCATGGACCCCTAGGAGGGGGTGCTGTCCTTCTAAAAATAGGAAATGCCGTAGAAGGCTGAAATTTGGAGATAGTATAGAGGACGAAAGAGTAAGGAGGACCGGATCCGGAGTTAGATTCGGAACCGGCAAGGGAGCTGGCTCCGGTGTGGTGCTGATTTAGTATAATGGTGTCCTTATATATGTTATCGAACCCTTAGGTCTCCAATATGAGGAATATAAGTTCGTAAAGGGTGTCTGGGGATCCCCCGGAGGGGGTCCCCAGTAAAAATGAAAGGTCTGAATAAGAGAAGTGGAGAAAGGAGTTGGAGTCGGAATCAGATAAAGAAGGAGTCCGAGAAGGAGTATGAGTCTGAGGAGTCGGATTCGGTACCGGCACAGGTGCTGGAACCGTTGCGATGCTGAGTTAATAGATATTCGTTTAGCCCCGTATTGGTATCAATATATTTGTTTATAAGGTCGTAGAACTTGAATATGAAAGTTTCAGAACCTTCAAGGGTGTTTGAGGTGCGAAACCGACGCGTGCGAGCGCCCGCTGGGGCGATCCGGCACGAAACCAAAAAAAAAAAAAAATAAAAAAAAAAAATAAATAATTATTTTTTGTTTATTTATGTTTTATTTGCTTAAAACATTTTGTTTTAACTAAAATTATTATGCTTTTCATATCTATAACGTAAAAAAATTGTGTTTTTACATACCCTAAAGCAGTAAATCAGTAAATCAAACCACCTCCCCCACCCCACCCTGATCTATTGATCTATTGATATATTGATCTATTGGTTTAAGTCATATTTTGTATAACATAACTCAAAACTTTTATTTATATTTTTAATTTGCTTAAAACATTTTGTTTTTACTAAAAACTTTATGCTTTTCATGTTTATAACATAAAATATTTTCGTTTTTACATACCCTAAAGCAGTAAATCAGTAAATCAAACCAACCACCCAACCCTTCTTACCCCACCCCACCTATGATCTATTGATATATTGATCTATTAATCTATTGATTCAATTCATATTTTGTATAACATAACACAAAAACCTTTATTTATTTTTATTTTATTTTGTTTAAAAATATATTTCTTAAAGATTTTATACTTTTTATGTTTCTAACTTAAAATTTTTTCATTTTTACACTATCTAAAGCCGTAAATCAGTAAATCAGTAAATCAAACAACCCATCCCCACCCTCCCTACCCCTTCCATGATCTATTGATCTATAGATCTATTGATTCAAGTCATATTGTGTATAACATAACACAATCCTTTATTTATTTTTATTTTATTTGTTTAAAAATATATTTTTTACTAAAATTTTTATTCTTTTTATGTCTATAACTTAAAAAAATTTACGTTTTTTACACCATCTAAAGAAGAAAATCAGTAAATCAATCACCCACCCCCACCCCTACCACCCATCCATGATCTATTGATTTATTATAGTGTTGATCTATTAATTCAGGTCACATTTCGAGTATCATTTTGAATAAACATAGCACAAAAAAAAAGTTCTATATATACTGACCGACGAATATTTGCTAACGTACCTAAGTTTTCATATTAATAAAACTAGCATAGCATAATTTGAAATAAAAATATAATGTACAACGACAAACCTAACACACCTTACGCACGAAAAAACTGCTAACATTAACAAAGTTCCAAACTTAACAACAGTAAAGTAACTAATATAGCATACAAAACGTAACCTATTCACACTTTTTTCAAACATATCTCCAACATATCAATGTTAATTTTACATTAACATGGTAATAATTAACAAAAAATTATCATAACCTTATCTAATTAACATACTGTTCAACAAATATATGCTAACGTAACAGTGTTTTGCATTAACATAGTAATATTTAACAAAAATATATCATAACCTTACCTAACTATCATAATCCCCAACGAATAGCTGTAAACATAAAGTTTTAGTCAAAGATAACATTAAAATAAGTTCTTTGAATAAAATATCATAGTAAAGTGTAATAGTTTACTGATCCAAAAGCAGTAAATCAGTAAATCAGTATATCAAAACACCCGCCCCTCCCCCCCTTCCCCTCCCAGCCTTCAATTATCTATTGATCTATTAATTCAGTTTACGTTTTGAGTATCATTTCGGATAAACATAGCATAAAAACAAGTTCTTTATATACAGACCAACGAATATATGCTAACGTAACAGTTTTCATATTAATATAGCTAACAAAGCATAACTTGAACTAAGAATATAATGTACAACGACAAACCAAACATCCCTTAAACATGAATAAACTACTAACATTAACAAAGTTCCATACCTAACAACAGTAAAGTAACTAACATAGCATAAAAAACGTAACCTATTCACACTTTGTCAAGCATATCTCTAATATATCAATGTTAATTTTACATTAACATGGTAAAATTTAACAAACATTTATCATAACCCTGTCTAATTATCATACTGACTAACCAATATATGCTAAAGTAACAAAGTTTTTTACATTAACCCCGTATTATTTAAGAAAAATTATCCTAACATTACTTAACTATCATAATTCCCAAAGGATAATTGCAAACATAATAAAGTTTAATCCAAACCTAAAATAAAAATAAGTTCTTTGAATAAAATATCATAGTAAAGTGTAATAGTTTACTGATTTTAAAGCAGTAAATCAATAAATCAGTAAATCAAATATCCAGCCCCTCTACTCCACTCCCCTCTCACCCTTCCATGATCTATTGATTCAAGTCATATTTTGAGTATGTAAGAGGCTGTGCCCTTACCGCTTACATCCCCCCTTCGAGGTACCCCGAGATGGGTCTTCATGCATCACTCTGGGGATGATCTCCAAGTAGTGGGACTCGTCGCTGACAATTTTTCGGTTATGAAAAGCAAAAATTGAGATTATGTTGATGAGTGAGCGCATTTGTGAAAGCTTTTGTATATTTGATGGATTGCAAAGGATTTTGCTAGATAATACTGCTTTAGCTGCTGCTGATATGTTGGAAAAGTGGGTATACACTGAGTTTTGTATGCCCTGTTAGATACTTTACCTTTGATAAGTATGGAACTTTGTGAATATTAGCAGATTATTCTATTCATACGTGTGGTATGTTAGGTTTATCGCTGTACATTATATTCTTTGTTCAGGTTATGATATGTTACCTTTATTGATGTTAAAGCTATGTTACCTGAGCATATATTCCTTGGTCTGTATGATAATTAGTTTTGAATAATTTTTGTTAAATATTACTATGTTAAAGTAAAAATAACAATATGTTAGAGATATGTTTGAAACAAGTGTGAATACGCTAAGTTCTGTATGCAATGTTAGTTACTTTATTGTTGTTAAGTATGGAACTTTGTTAATGTTGGCTGTTTATTCGCGTGTAAGGTATGTTAGGTTTGTCGTTGTACAATAAATTCTTAGTTCAGGTTGTCATGTGTTAGCTTTATTGATGTGAAAACTTTGGTACGTTAGCATATATTAGTTGGTCAGTATATAAAGAACTTATTTTTATGTAATGTTTATACAAAATGATACTCGAAATATGACTTGAATCAATAGATAAATTTATCAATAGATAATGGAAGGGTGGGAGGGGAGAGGACTGGAGGGGTTGGTGATTTGATTTACTGAATTATTGATTTACAGCTTTAAAATCAGTAAACTATTACACTTTACTATGATATTTTATTCAAAGAACTTATTTTTATGTTATGTTTGGATAAAACTTTGTTATGTTATTCGTTGGGAATTATGATAGTTAGGTTGCGTTATGTTAAATTTTTGCTAAATATTACCGGGTTAATGTAAAAAACTTTGTTACGTTAGCTTATATTCGTTGTTCAGTATGATATTTAGAAAGTGTTTGATAAATATTTATTAAATATTATACTGGTAATGTAAAGTTAACATTGATATGTTAGAGATTTGCTTGACAAAGTGTGAATAGGTTACGTTTTTGTATGCTATGTTAGTTACTTTATTGTTGTTAGGTATGGAACTTTGTTGATGTTAGTAGTTTATTCATGCTTAAGGTATGTTAGATTTGTCGTTGTACATTATATTCTTAGTTCCGGTTGTTATATGTTAGCTTTATTGATGTGAAAACTTCGCAACGTTAGAATATATTCGTTGGTCAGTATATAAAGAAGGTATTATTATGTTATGCTTATCCAAAAAGATACCCTAAATATGACTTGAATCCATATATCAATAGATCATGGAAGGGTGGGAGGGCAGGGAAGTGGAGGGAAGTGGAGGGAAGTGGAGGGGCGGATTGTTTGAATTACTGATTTATTGATTTACTGCTTTAAAATCAGAAAACTATTACACTTTAATATTTTATTCAAAGAACTTATTTTTATGTTATGTTTGGAAAAAACTTTATTATATTTGCTATTATTCGTTAGAAATTATGATAGTTAGGTAAGGTTACGATAAATTTTTTGTTTAAAATTACCGG
>JABUQX010138790.1:0-14462 GCA_015478945.1 Trachelipus rathkii
CTAATAAATGTCACTTTCATTAGCTTTTGTGAGAAGAATAGCATTTCAATGAAACAGAGTATTTTTTCAATCTCTCAAAAATACCGGAGATAAAAAACTACAATTTTAAAATTAACAAATAAATATTCAAAGTGTTGAAATTTAGGAAATACGTACTTTTAAGAGTTTCTAAAAATTCGTAATGTGAAAATTTAATAAGAAAAAGCGTAAATTAAAAAGGAGAAGAATTTATTTTGATTAAAACAGGTTATTCACAACTAATGAAATTTAATATAATTAAAAAACAAAATATGAATTCATTAAAAATTAAAATATTTAAGAACTAAACAATAATAATCCTTTTCTGCTTTTTGAAATTCATTCAATGAATAGAGCATTATATTTTTCAAAAATGCTGAAAATACCGGTAAAACCTCAATTTTTAAGAAAAACCAAATAATTTCAATGTTGAAATTATAGAATCGTACTATTAAGAGTTTCTAAATTTGTATGTGAAAATTTAAGCAAAAGCGTAATTTTAAGAAGTTAAAATTTGTTATTAAAACAGGTTTTCCACAACTAATGAATAATTCGTAAAAATAAAAAACAAATATTGAAATTTTCATAAAAAACGTCAAATTTAAAGACACCTAAAACATTAAATATTTCTTTTCTGCTTTTTGAAAATGCAATTTTTCAATGAAAACACATTATTTTTTTTCAAAAAAAAATGCTTGGAAAAAAAAGGAGAAAAAGAAAAAATACCGTTAAGAACTCAATTTTAAGATTTAACAGATATAAAAATAGACAAATAGTTGAAATTTAGAAAAAATCGTACTTTTAAGATTCTAAATTTTGTATGTGAAAATTTAAAAAAAGGCTTAATTTTAAAAAATGATAAAGAATTATGATTTAATACGTTAAAATAACATATTTTCACAACTAAATGAATTTTGGTAATTTAAAATATAAACAATATATTGAAATAATTATCATTAAAAAACATACCCTTATAAGGACTACCTAAAACTATTTAAAATAATATCTACTAGAGTAATTGTTCTGCCTTTTTTTATGAGAGAAAATAGCTAATATTATAATTCCAATGAAACTACTATAGTTTTGTTTTCACAAATTGATTTTATAATTTTAATAATTTATTTACAATATATGAAACAAATTTATATACATTTAGCCTATAATAATATATTCAAATGTGATATTTATGAAAAAAGTACGTTAAACTTATTAGGTAAGAGAGATTCTTATAAATATGTTACAATAATGGTTGAAATATTTTTATAAATAAAATGATAATTATTAAAAAGGGGACTATATTATGGTAAAGACATATTAACGTACATTTAATTAAATGACAAAAAAGATTAATTTTAAAAGAAATCTCTCTCTCTCTATAAGTTCGAATTATTTTACATATTTATAATATTAATCCATATAAAATTATATTAGTATATAACATTGATCTCGTGTATTAGAGCATAGGATTAAATCAAGATTCTAGATTTAATTCACTTTCTTAATTGTAGATAAAAAGAAATATAACACAAATAGCAACAAATATTAGGTGCCAAAACACAAACTTTAGTTATATAGTATATATAAATTTAATATATATTGATATATTTAGAAAAATCGTTTCTATTTAGAGTATCTAAATTTGTAATGTGAAAATGTTAGAAAAAGCGTAATTTTAGAATTAATTTATTATTATAATCAGTGGGAGTTTATTCCCTATATAAATATTAAATTTATTCATCTTTACGTTATGTAAAAATAAATTGCATTGTAAATTGTACTGAGTAACTAAAAAAATATCAATTAAGTATTCAAATGTAAAAAATAACAATTTAATTTATTTTAATAATCACTTATCACCACTTTTCACGGCCAGATAGAGTTAATATTTGCATATTTCAAATAGCATAATATTAGAATACTATAATCGAACCTACTATTTCAAATTTTTTCACAATATTCTTATTAACTTAGTACACCTTCAATTATATATATTAAAGTTTAACTTGAAACAATTTGCATAGTGTTGATAAAATAATAGAGAGAAAAATCGTCTTTTAGAGAATATCGTAAGATGAAAATTTATAAAGCTAAAACCGTATTATATATAATGAAGAAGTTTATAAATTAATTTTATTAAACAGGTTTTCACTACTAACGATTTTGAATATATTTGTATAAAACATTGAAAAAACAATATTTAAAACTGATATTAATACATTAAAATAGTATATTCAAGTCACCAAAGTAAACATTAATAATCATTCCTTTATTTGGAATTCTGCTTTGAGAAATTGCATTTCAATGAAAAATCATTTAAGCATTAATTTATACAAAATGCTGAAATATATGGCGCAAAGTTTATAAAAACTTACATTTTACAGAGAGATTTTACTTTTAAAAGTACATGTATTTGTCAATGGTATGAATATTAGTGAAAAAATCGAGTACTTTTTATAGATAGGTTTTCATATAATTTTGTATAATGTGTAAAATTTTTAATAGAGGGCTCGTTAATTATTAAGTAAGTTAAGAAGACGATAAGATTAAAATATACAGATGATTATGAATTGAAAACTACATGCACTTAAATTTCTTAACCACTAGTTGACAAATTTCAATTATGAACGTAAACGTCAGATTCAAAGTACACCTAAACTAATGTTATTAAATCGCTTTTGAACTCTGGCTTGTTGAGATTTACAATATTCAAATGAAACACATTATTTTTTCAAAATGCTGAAAAATAACCGTTAAAAACTCAATTTTAAGAATACCAAAGGGATAATTTCAAATGTTGAAATTTAGGATAAATCGTAATTTTAAGAGTTTTTGAAATTCAATGGTTATATTTTTAAGAAAAAGCACAGTCTTTTGAGAAAGGAGTAAATTTTTTTATTAAAATGAATTTCAATCAGTTAGTAAAATAATTGGTATGATATATAAAAAACAAATACTTGAAATATTAGGAACAGAATACGAAACTAGATTTTGTGAGGCAATTATAATTCTCTTTTCTGCTTTTTTTTGAAACTCTTGACGCAATATTTACATGAACAACGGATATTTTTTCAAATGCTTAAAAATTAATAATGTTTCATAATTAAGAATTATTTTACAATAATTTTGCTATTTTAGGTAATTTAAACATAATAAATTTTTCAAATGTTAAAGATTTAAGGTAACCATTAATTACCTTTTAAGTAGTTCTAAATAATTTATTTGAATTTTATAATTATAATGAAAAGCGTAATTCCCTCCGTATTTGAAAATGTGTAGGAATTTTTTATTATTTGACAGTTATTGACAGGTTTTCAGCAACTTATTAGAATATTGTATATTAAAATGAGTCAGTAATATTGGAAATATTTCATTAAAACATGTGCATTTAGACCTATAATCATGCTAATTTTATACTGTATATTAGATTTGCTTTGATTCTTTTTACTTAATTTTGGAAATATTTTCCTATTTATTTTATTTTTATATAACCCAATATTATTGTCACTTTTCTTTTTTTTTGTTATTTATCAAAGAAACACATTTTAATAATTTTAATCTTTTCAAATTCATAATAAAAAAATGCTGAAAACCTGTTAAACTCTCAATATTAAGAACATTTAAATTCAAATATCACTTTTCTATCTTCTCTCAATAAATTTAGGAAAAATCGTAACTTTTAAGAGTTCTAAATTATATGTAATTAATGGAAAAACTTTAATCTGAAAAAAGCGTAAATATAGTTTAAGCAGAGTTAAAATAATTTTATTATAAACCAGGTTTTTATATTAGGTAAGGTTATGAGAAAATATTTGGTAAATATAAAAAACATATCCATAATTGAAACATTTACAATATAAAGAAAGATATCAAAATTTAAAGAACTAAAAACTTATAAACAATTTTATATTAAATTCTTCTTTTTCTTTAGTAACCTAGATTGTTGAGAGAGTTGATGTTTTTTAGAAAATTAAAAAGCAGTGATTTTATTCTCAAAAATCAAAAAATACCGTAAAATACTCAATTTATAAAATAACCGAAAAATGAATTGTCAAATGTAGAGGCAAAATTATATGAAAAGCTTAATCGAAGGCTTTAAAGTTCTAAATTTGTTTATAGTTTTAATTAGAACTCATTAATATTAATGTCCAGAGGGATTAGCGTATATTTTTGTAGAAGTTAAAATTTGTTTATTAAATACAGGTTTTCAAACACTAATGATAATATTTTCTGCTATAATAAAAGCCCAAAATTATTGATGAAATTATAGGTTTCTCATTAAAAAACGTTCAATTTGGTTAGAACACCTAAAACAATTAATAAATTCCTCTTTTCTGCTTTTTGAAATTGGCTTTCAATGAAACATGCACGTGTAATTTTTCAATTGATGAAAATACCGTTAAAACTCAATTATTAGATTTCAACATAATTTCAAATGTGAATTTAGAAAAAACATCGTAAAACTTTAAGAGTTCTAACATTTGTAATGTGAACAAAATTGATTAAGAAAAAAGCTTAGATTTTAAAATTAAAATTTTTTACTAAACATAATTTCTCAACAAACTATGCAACCACAATGGTAAGTAAAAACAAATATTGAAATTTCAATTAAAAAAACGTCAATTTAAGACCACCTAAAACTATTAATACATTCACTTTTCCACGTGTTTTCTGGCTTTTTTGTAAATAGGCATATCAATTTGAACAATTATTTTTTCAATTGCTGAAAGAGAGCTATTTACAGCTCCAAATTTAAGCATTTTAGCCAAAATAATCATAATGTTGCAAATTTAGGAAAATCGTACTTTTAAGAGTTCTAAATTTGTAATGTGAAATTTGAAGAAAAAGCGTTTTGATAGAAAGTTAAAATATTGTTTTCTATTAAATAAGGTTTTTACACATCATAATGAAATAGTACAGTAATTGTATTGACTTTATTTGTATGATTTTAATGATGTAGTTAGATCTAAGTAATGTAAGTTTTTTTTTCAATTTTTTAAAAAATTCGTCAACTTCAGATCAGTATTGCGCTATTTAATGTATTCTAATTAATATAAATTTCATCTTTTCTGGCTTGTGTTTATTTGATATTTGCATTTGTCATATTGTAAAGTTTGGCCTTCAGATGTCCTGATGTTTTACAGACTTGTATCATCTGTCAGGTTCTCTAACCAAGTTTTTATCATTCATAGTTAGCATTCTGTTTGGTATTTTTTTAAACATCACTATTTATTTTCTAGGTTACATTTTTTAAATAAAATAAAGTATTCTCTGTACCAATTGAATTTTGCAGGTATATACTATTCTTTTTTTCCAAAAATGCTTTGGAATAATACCGTTATAAGAACATAATGTCTAATTTTTAATATGGATAATTAATAGACAAATAAATTTTTATACCAAAATAAGTCCATCGTGAAAATTTATTGTTTAGAATTTATTATTGTTTATTTTTTTTCATAAACTCATTAAAACTTTTTTTAAATTTCTTGTGTAATTTTAAAATTAACATATATTATTGAAACCCGTCTTAATATTATTTAGGAATTAAAGTCTCCCCAAATAAATCTTCTAAATATATACGTGATGGCGAAAACTGTTCTTACAAAATTCATTAAAATTTGTTAAATTATAATTTAGTTATAAGTGATAAAAGACAATAAAATCTAGTATTCTCCTTTTAAAATTATTTTTTCTTCCATTTTATAAACTAATTTTAGCAGTAAATATAAAAAGACTATTTTTTTTATATATAATTTACATTTCACTTTTTGTATTTTTTACTGGTTTACAATTAAAAATTTTGAATTTGCCTTTAGAAAAATAGACATTCCTCGAGATTATTGTATACACCATTAAGGTTATTTGTTTATAAATCAATGCTGAAAATACCGTTTAAAAACACTTCCTTTCTGTCACAATTTTTAATGATTTACCCAATAAATTTCAAATGTTGAAAACTTCTAGAAAAAATCTCGTAACTTTAGGAAGTTATAAATTTTGGTAATAGGTGAGAAATTTGGTAATGTTAAAAAGCGTATAATTTTTTTATGTCTTCTATAACATTTAACTTATTATTAAAAAAAGGTTTCACACACTTAATGAAATATTTGGTATATTAATATTAAACAAAAAATATTGAAATTTCAATTAATAATCGTCAATTTTAGACACCTAACTAATTAATAAATTCACTTTTTCTTAGCGTTTTTGTAAATATGCAATTCCAATGAAACATCTATTTATAATTCAAATGCTGAAAATACCGTTAAAAACTCAATGTTAAAAGATTAAACCAATTAATTTCAAAATTATGGTTGATAGATTAAGACTATATAAATCATACTTTAAGATTGTTCTTATAGAGTCATTTTTACGCTTTTCTGCTAATTGTGAAACTGATTAGTCATTTATAAACTATTAACTATATACTTGTTAGTTAACCTACGCTAAAAGCGGTCTAATTTATAAAAATACGATTTTTGACATTAAGGTCAGTTATAAAAATATTGAGAGCAGTTCCTTATTAGATAACAGAACGTCTGATTTGTTTTACAAAGAACTAATATTCTTAAATTGAGATCTCTGAATTATATATATCGGGTATAAGGTCTCATCATTATACAAAAGACCATTATGAAAAATATTAAAGAGATGATGTTTGCAAATTAGATATTTGCATCAATTTCAAAAAGCAGAGAACAGAGTAGATATATAACTGAATGTTGTTATCTATACGGATGATCTTTAAACACATCTGAACTGGTTTTATAGTACATCAAATGATAAGCATTTCAATATTTGTAAACAATTAATTATAATTGTTTTCAAATATTAAGAAATTCTTTATTCTCTCTTTTCTTGTCAATCTGTTGTTAAAAAAATTAATGAATTTAAAAAAGCTAACAAAAATAAATTTACTTCGTAACTTACGGGCTTTTCCTTTAAAAATTTATCACATTTACAATATTTAGAATCTAAGCTATAGATACTATCCAATTTTTCTACCTAAATTTTTTCATCATTCTTTTAAATCAATCAATTCATCACTATTCTTTGGTTTAAAGAATCTTATAAATTGTAGTTAATATCTAACCGGAGTTTTTCAAGCAAAACCCAGTGTTAAAAATAAATACCGATAATTGATCAATTTCATTGAACATGACTATTTGTTCATAGAAAAGCAGATAAATAAATGAAAAAATCCTGTCACTTTAATTTGAATAAGCAGTGTTCTCAAATTTTTTGTCAATAAGGGTGTGATCTAATAAACATGCTATTGAAACTAGAGGGTAAAAAGCTTGTTAATCTTAGAAGTTAAAATGTTATTATTAAATAGAAAACTCTTTAGGTTTTTCACACTCAATTTGAAGTAATATGCTTTTGGTTATATTATACTATACCAAACATCAACTATAGAAATAAAATGAACATTGTTCTTATTTAAAAAAAGGCCTTAGGCGTACTTTCATTAGGAGGGAAGAAAGATTTAAGTCAACAGTGTTCCAATACTAAAAGATTGAAAATGAGTCCAAATAAAATGACATGATCAATTGTTACAGTGTATCAACCTTTCTTTAAGAAAGGTTCCTTGGTACTTTTTCTACCTAGGAAATAGCATTTCAATGAAACACCACAAATATATACATGTAACTTTCGTTTAATATTCAAAAGGTTAGCGTAATTTTTCCTTAAATTTTCACATTTGAAATGTATATTTGTTGGAAAGAAAATCTCCAATATTAAAACTCGAGGAAATTATTAAAACACTCAGCGTTCGTACAATAAATGTCAATAAAACCAGCGGAAAGACACAAATTTATTATATCAGTAAATTGAATTTAGAAAAAAAATTAATATCATATATGTATTTTGTAGTTTAAAAAAAAATAACAAAGTAAAATCGTGAGATGATTATTAATTGGGATTTTGGGCTATCTCATCCTTTTTAATAAGTGGAGACCTGTTCTTCTTTATTATTTTATTATTGGAAATTTCTAATTAATTTGTATTTATGATACCAAATAATTTCAAGATGTGTTAAAAACTCTTGTTTAATTTTCAGTATAATGTGTGATTTTGTAACAGAAAACGATATAATATATCACATATGAATTTCAACAGATTACAAAAAGCGTATACTTTAAGAATTATTTCCGAAGTAGAGCAGACAGATGCAAAGAGCAATAAATCAAATCAGAGAAACCAAGCGAAAAAAACAAAAGTTTATTTATAGGATGTTTTTTAAATATAAGTTTTAGTTAATATTTTTCTAGCCCTAATTTTCTTATAGATTAATAGAAAATAATTGAAGTCTACCTCGTCTGCCAATAATCTGGGTCATATAAATTTTGGAATACTTTGAAAATGATCATTTATAAAACGTCATTTTATGCATCAAAAAACCGCGTAAAATACTATTAATTAACAATTAAAAAAAATTCACTATTTCTGACTTATTGTGTTTGACAATATAGCTAGAGAGTAAATCTATTTCAAAAAAGCAGAAAGTGAATTTCATAATGTATAAATCAAGTTAAGGTGCCCCTTAAAACGTTTAATTAAATCGAATAATATATTTCAATAATTTTGTTTTTATTCAATAATGCATCATTTCAATTTAGTTGTGAACCTGTTTTAGTAAAGAAATTGATAAAAATAATAAAACATCAATATAAATAAAATTAAGGCTTTAAATAAGCTGAAAATTTAGTTTTTGAAAAAGATCGTCTTTTACTAATAAGCATAGTTCAATTTCGTTTCAAACCATTACATTGATGAAACCATCAATTATATAAGAAAAAGAGTAGTGATTTTTTTTTAGCAAGCTTAATAAAAAAAATTCAACATAGTAATTAACATTAGAATTGTTATATATTTTCCATCTAAATTGAGTTATTAAACCTGGGTATGTAATATTTTATGCATTTATTGAAGCTTTTGGGGGGGGAATTAGATTATAAAATCTTTTCACAGAATGAAAGCAGAAGAGAATTTTATGATATTTATATATGTAATAAACATGAAGAGTCAAAAATGGCCAATTGACATCTAAATTGAAAATATTCAATAACTATTTGTTATTATTAAAATAATTCCTATCCTGCTTCTATATGAAACCTCTTTCCATCAGTTCTTGCATGACCTTTCTAG
This sequence comes from Trachelipus rathkii, assembly GCA_015478945.1. NCBI lineage: Eukaryota > Metazoa > Arthropoda > Malacostraca > Isopoda > Trachelipodidae > Trachelipus > Trachelipus rathkii. The sequence continues at coordinate 9,169 of JABUQX010138790.1, forward strand.
CGTTTCATCAAATATTTACTCTTCTTTTAATAATTCCAATTTTCATTACGATATTTTCATGTTGAAAAGGAACCACCTTATTAAAAGAATGATTCTCCAGAAATGTCCAACATTTCATTTATTGGTATCTTAAAAATGTCCTGAAAAACGGTTCCCAAAATTGTTGGTTTTTTCATTTCGACATTATCTTGAGCATACAACTTTAAATATTAGTTTTTCAAATGCTAAAAAAGTAAACTTTTATTATAGTTTACGTGTCTAAAAAGATAGACCGTTTATAAATGAACAATTTCAAGTAATTAAAACTTCAGCAAAATTTTAATCTAGAGAAAATCAAAGACTATATCCCATTAGTTGTGACATGTTAGTAAAATTTTAACCCTTTTAAGAAAATTAAGGCTTTTTTTAAATTTTCACAGATTTACAATTTAGAATTAAAAGACGATTTTTCTAAATTCAACCATTTGAATTACTTTGTGTGCTCTTAATATTCAGGATTTTCTCTTTACGCGATCATGGTTTTCGAAAGATAACGTCGTTTTACTTTTGAACAAATCTTTATAAAGCAAAAAGAGATATTTTTGAAAGCTCATAGCGTAGGTTTAAAATTGTCGTTATAGGATATAAAATATGCAAGATTTTTCAAATATAAAAATACTTTTATATCCAAATATTTTCATTTAAGTATAATCAGAAACAACCTTGTTTTCAATAAAAATTATCGTAATTTGTAACTTCTAAAAATGTTATGCAACGAAGCTTTCGTTATCTAATTTTCATTATTACGTTAGAAGTATTACTGAAAGACTTTCTTAAAGGTATGATTTTTCGTTTATGTCATATTAAAGTATTTATTTTGGATATATTTTCATTACTCGAACCTTTTATTGTTAATTAAAGTTTTTTGATAGGTAGTTTTTCAGAAATATTTGGTATATTAATAAAAAATAAAGAATACATTTTTGAAAACATGAAAAATTTGTCATTGATTAAACCAAATTTATGCTTCATATTAGAAATTACAATTTATAAATTTCTCTTTTCTGCTTTTTTTTTTTTTTTTTTTTTTTTTTTTTTTTTTACGATTTTTAGTCTTATAAGATGGAGTCATAAGTGTTCTGACATGGAGGAATAAGTTGTGATCTTTTTTTTTGAATCGGGTTTTTTTTTTACATGAATTATTTTATACTTTATTTTTTTTTTACATTTCAATCCAAATTTTAAATCATGAAAATATTTTTTTTTTTGAGTCATGTAATATTCAATGGAATCACCCACAATAATTTACATTAGTTTGTGTTTATAATCAAATCCATCTCAGTTTTGCCTATAAATAAAAATAAACTTTTTTGAGAGCTATTTAAATCCTATCAAAAAAATTTTATAACTCCTGCGACACGTCTTTTTATAAAGCCTTAAATTTTCTAAATCCAACACTATGATCCAATACATTTATCTGCATCTTGACATTTTTTAAATTGATAAAACATTTGATAATCTAAACGGCCCGTACGCGTAACAACTCTATAAACGAATCTTTGGGACCGGTATTTTCAAACTTTGAAAAAATAATGTGTTTCATTGAAATCGATTGCAATAAAAAAAAAAAATAAATGATTAGTTTTATTTACATGTTTTAAGCGAGAACTATAATTTAAATTTTTGGTTTAAATTGTTTTAAAACAGTTACGCTTTCATATAGTCTTAAGAGTAGCGTTAATGTCATTTAGCCCATAGAGATTATTGTGTCTAATAGTTGTGAAAAACCTGTTTTATAATAAAAAATTTTAAATTCTAAAAAATTACGTCTTTTTCTTAAATTTTAAATTATAAATTTTAGATACTTCTAAATAAGTTACTGTTATATTTTCACCGCTTAAATTAACAAACAGATTTGAATATATTGTTAAATCTTAAATGGGGTTTATGCCTTTACATATCTGATGACGAATGATTGCTTTTTAGTTTTTTTTTAAAGCAATTAGAATGTTTTTCTTTGAATGGAATTTACAAAAGCAGAAAAAGAAGAATTATTAAAATCAATAGTTAAATATTATTTAAACTTAAATTTACCATGTATTTTGAATAGTTCATTAAAGTGACTGATGACTCTGTACATTTTCATTTTTTATTACTAATATATAGTGCTACATTATTTATACGAAAACCTGTATTTAAATAAAAAATATAATTACATTCTAAAATTACAGACACTTTTGGCTTATCACATACAAAACTATGTCAACAACTATTTATTTAACGCTTATGGAAACATAGAACCTGCCAACTTTCAAGAAGATACGGACTTGATTATATTTCTTAATTTCAAACATTTGGAAAATTATTTGATTATTAGAACATATTGCGAGTTTTCGGTATTATATCAGACCATTTGAAAAAAGAATGTGTTTGCCTTTTGATTAAGTACCTATTTAATAACTTAAGAACTAATTATTTTAATTGTTTATAGGTTATATATATATATATATATATTTATATATTCAAAGATAGCTAATTATCTTCCACCAATATGCAATTATATGAAATTATTTTTATCCGTTTTTTCTATATATCTGAAGCTAATGCTCTCCAATGATTAAATACATTGGTACTCCATTCATTTTTATAACGCATAAAAAGGTATCATCACAGCACAATGTCAGAGGGGCATGAAAATACGTAGTCCCTGTTTCCTTGATAAAATAATGAGATGAAATTTGTTAAAAACTTCTTTTCATTTTATTACTCAGATTGTGTTATAAACAAAACAAGGAAAAGTGATACTCGGTGGGTGAGATCTTTCCAAAAAGAAATAATAAAGAATAAATAATGATTTCCTACCGAACCTGAATTAAAGGAAAAAATTATATCAAACTCAGTATCGCTAGTACACTCATTTCCTAGCACTATAAAGGAAAAGAAAAGATGTCGAAGTATCAATTAAATAATAAAGGAAGGATGCAACACAGTAATTTATAGAGTAGATTGCAAGAATTGAGCCGAAAAAGATGTTTTTAGAGAAAAAATTATTTTGAGTGACCTACTCGTATGTGTCAACCAACATAATAATGCAATAATAATTCTATCCTGCAATAATGTAGAAAATAGAAAATTCTTTGAATCATTTTTAAAAAAAAAAAAAAAAAAAAAAAAAAAATAATAAACAAGTGAAATAAAAGTTTAAAATTTCTTAAATAATTTATTAATAAATGAAAATTGTTACAGAAAGCTTAAAAGAATACATTAGCAATCTTATTAAAAAACTAAAGTTGTTCAGGTTTTTATGTTAGAATTTTTTTTCGTCTTTTACATTTCCTTGAATAAAGACCATCCACCCCCACCCCCACCCCCACCCCCACCCCCAAGTGAGGGTTGAAGGCTTGGGTTAATGTATGTTTTTAATCTTACTTTCACGTATCTTTTTTGTTCGATTTACTGATTTATTTATTTAACGTATTAATATATATATATATATATATATATATATATATATATATATATATATATATATATATATATATATATATATATATATATATATATATATATATATTCTCTTTATCTATATATAAAAAAGTTCAAAGATAATTTATATTTATATATGAAATGAAGTTATTATTATTATTATTATTGTGTATTATTATTATTATTATTATTATTATTATTATTATTATTGTTATTGTTATTGTTATTGTTATTATTATTATTATTATTATTATTATTATTATTATTATTATTATTATTATTATTATTATTATTATTATTATTATTATTATTATTATTATTATTATTATTATTATTTATTATTATTATTATTATTATTATTATTATTATTATTATTATTATTATTATTATTATTATTATTATTATTATTATTATTTTATTATTATTATTATTATTATTATTATTATTATTATTATTATTAATTATTATTATTATTATTATTATTATTATTATTATTATTATTATTATTATTATTATTATTTATATTATGCAGAAGTTACTCAGACTCAGGCTCATTTGGGAGAAGTTACAACAAACTTTTGCATGTTTTATCAGCTAATAAGAGGAAAAAAGGAAAATTATAGTAGAGCCTTGGATAAAGTTATCAGAATCATTAATTAGAGAGGATATATATATATATATATAACCATATATATATATATATATATATATATATATATATATATATATATATATATATATATATATATATATATATATATATATATATATATATATATACCGTGTATATATATATTGTATTGCAATGTATCAATTATCACTGAACTATAAGTATTATAGTCGAGGAAAAGTACGTCCTTATGTTTTCCCAACCAAGTAGAAATATTGCACCTAGTATTAACATTGTTGCAACCTTTGCTCGTTTCAACCTGATCAAGATGTTTTAGCGAACCGATGGGCAAGGTTTCGACTCCTGACAGGCTAATTTTCTGTGCCAGAGGCAAAGCGAGAATTTTTTTTTTGTTGTTATTATAAGGTGTTTTGTTATATGTGTTGGCAGTGTTGTAGTGATGTGTGGGTATTGAGATAAGATAACCCTTGCGAGCGATGGGTGAACTACGATCCTTAAGCTATAGGGAAAGAATATATATATATATATATATATATATATATATACTATATATATATATACAATAATAATAATAATAACATATGATAATATAAAACCTATTTATTATTATATATATATTATATATATATATATATATATATATATATATATATATTAAGGTTGATTTGTGATTTTTTGCTTAATTAAGAAGTTCACACAATGGTACTAGATTTTTAAATATTTACATTTACATAAGAGTCGCAGAATATTTTCATTAGTCTCTTTATACAAGCAGAATCATATTACACGAAGCGCTTTTAAATTCTTTAAAGTACATGATGACTCCACTATACCTCACAAAACGAGCTACAAAACTTGTAATTTAATTTGTTGTTACTTTCCTCCTTGATTCTCTCAGTAAAAAAAACTCAATTGCATTCGTTCTTTCTATATATTCAATACATATTTCATCTTTTCTCTTTGACCTAATAAATATTTTGGAATCGGTTCACAACTTAGCGATGTTTTAGTCTCTACACGTTTGATCTAATAATAATAATAATAATAATAATAATAATAATAATAATAATAATAATAATAATAATAATAATAATAATAATAATAATAATAATAATAATAATAATAATAATAATAATAATAATAATAATAATAATATATTAATAATAATAATAATAATTATAATAATAATAATAATAAT
>JABUQX010138791.1:0-14003 GCA_015478945.1 Trachelipus rathkii
TATTTTGGTCGAAAGAGTGCTTCAAGTGACTGAAGAGATGATTGATGAAGAACAATGTGCGTTTAGGAGAGATATAGGATGTGTAGGTCAAATCTTTACATTGAAACAAATGATTGAGAAAATGAGAAGAATAATAAATTGTATTTGGGTTTTATTGTTAAAATGATGGAGAATGGAAGAGAGTGGAAGGTGCATTAAATATTATATGCAGATGATTTGGTTTTGTGTGGTGAATCTAAAGAGAGTTTGAGCAGATTGGTAGAGAGATTTGGCAGGGTATGCAAAAAGAGGGGTTTGAAAGTAAATGTAGATAAGAGTAAGGTTATGGTTTTGAGTGAGGACAGTCCTTGGTCTGTAGTTATGTTAGATGGTGAGCAGCTGGAACAAGTGTCTGAGTTTAAATATTTTGGATAGATGTTGGATAAAAAGGGAACGGATGATAGAGTGTAGTAGGAAAGTTGTGAATGGTAGGAAGGTGGCTGGTGCAATTAAATCCTTGGTGGATGTAAAGGGACTAAGTCTTGAGTGCGCTAGGGTCTTACATGAGGGTATGTTGTTACCTGTGTTAATGTAAAGTAGTGAGACTATGGTCTGGAATAAGAAGTATAGAAGTAAAGTAAAATGTGCTCAAATGGACAATCTTAGGGGCGTGTTAGTTGGGAGAAGAATTGATAAAATGAGGAATGAACGTATTAGAGAGCTGTGGTGTGAAAAAGGGGATAAATGGGAGAATAAATAAAAGTACGTTGAGATGGTTTGGTCATACAGAAAGGATGGATGCTAGTTGGTTGGTTAAGCGGATGTATAGTGGTGTTGGTAATCGACTGGCTGGGAGACCAAAGAAAAAGTGGATTGAGTTAGTAAAGGAATGTCTGGAGGGGAATGCGAGTTTGGCAGAGGCGAGAAGGTGCAAATTAGGAGTTAATGCTGGGTTTTGTGAGGGGGTATGGTTGTGGTCCACCTGGGCAAAGGGATGCATCCCACATCAATGAGATGCTGTAGTGAGGGTCCCTCTCGGTCCCGTGAAGATCTAGGGTGAATTTTCTGATTGCAACGAGTTCTCACTAATAGGTATAAAAGGGGCGGTAAGGCTGGGCTTTTCGACTTGTGTCATATTCCAATACTACTTTCCTGTTTCCGGTGCATGTCACACACCTTACCCATAATCTTGGGGAAAGAAGGTGGATGATGATGATGATGATGGATATATATATATATATATATATATATATAGATATATATATATATATATATATATATATATATATATATATATATATATATATATATATATATATATTTATTATTTATATATCAGTATAGTATATATATATATATATATATATATATGTTATATATATATATACATATGGTAAGGTTAATATATATATATAAATGTCCTATATGGCTATATATATATATATATATTTATTATACATATATATATATATATATATATATATATATATATATATATATATATAGTATACATATTGTATATATATATATATTATGTTAGTAGTATATATATATACATATATGCATATATATAGAAGGAGATGCTTGAAGCATGCGCGGGTTACAACCGAATGAGGGTTAAGGAATGGGATTATCGTGGATCAATATGTTGTTCTATGTAAAATTGATAAGTTAGTGGGGATTGGATGGAGAGGAAGGGTGATACGAAAGGAAGTAGGTAAATTTAAGAGTGAGAAGTTAAGTGAACAAGACAATAAGGATAAGTATGTAAGAGCGCTTGCTAGTAAATCGTTGAATGTGAACAAGTTGATAATGAACAAAATCTGGGGGCAAATGAAGGAAGCAATTGTTAGTAATGCAAAGGATGCTAAAGTAAAAAGTAAGAATGTTAACAGTGAACGGTGGAATTGAAGAGGTGATGAAAGCGGATAAAGGTAAAAAGAAGCGTGGTTGAATGTGTACCAAAAGCAAATGATGAAGTCTCATGTTAGAAGCTCAGACAAACGCTATAAGGAGGAAACAGGAATACTAAAGATACATACGTAGGAGAAGAAAAGAGGTAAATGAACAGTTTGGAAGGAGGATGAATGGGGACTTAAGGAATAGGAAGCTCTTCTGGAAGGAAGCGAAAGGTTAAGTGAAATGAGAATATGGGAATCACTAATTAATGGTACAGAGGGGGGTGGTAAGGCTGGGCTTTCTTTCGACTTTTGTCATTGTTCTCTTACTGCTTTTCTTTTCCGATGCATGACACGCACCTGCCACCCAGTCTTGGGGGCAAAAAGAGGAAGAGCAAAGAAGGAAAGAGTATATGTTGAGTTAGAGCGTTATATGGTTATAAATAAATATCTTAGCATTAACTATTATGTTGCTATATATATACAGTTATATATATGTATGTGGTTATATTTATGTTATATTTGTGGTATATATTTATATATATATATTACATATATATATTGCTAGCTTTAAACTCTCGTGGCGCAGGGTATTGAGTCACCGCCTCATACGAGAGGACGTTATAAACCCTCCGCGTAACAGTTGGGTTTTATCTACCTGGGGCAAGAATTAAAACTCTGACTGCCAACACGTTGGTGGCGCTGGTTTGGGATAGCCAGCCTCAAAGTTTGCTTTCCTTCCCGTGTTACCCCCTGCTTTGGGATAAAGCATTTCAATTTGTGTTTATATGGATATATATTCGTACATAAAAAGCAAATAAATATATATATTAAGGTTATTATTATTAGTTATTATATTATACATATATTATTGCTGGTTATTATTATATTCATATTATTGTTATTATATATATTAAGAAGTTATTAAGGTTGGTTATTATTATTATATATATATATATATATATATATATATATATATGTTATTACATATAAAAATTCATGTAAATAAATAAATAAATAAATAAACAAAACAAAAAATAAAATAAAAATAAATAAAATATATATATATATATCATATATAGTATATATATATATATATATATATATATATATATATATATATATATATATATATATATATATATATATAACTGTAACTGATGAAATGGATGTGAGTGGAGTGTGGAAAGAACACATCGAAAATCTGTATAATATTGGCAGTGATGAATAGGTGATAGTGAATGTGTGTGGGTTTGATGGTGCAAGAAGGAATAGGCATTTTGGGGATAAGGTTATTAGCAAGGAGGAGGTAATGGGTAGAGTGAAAGATGAAGAATGGTAAATCTGCAAGTATAGATGAAATTACTGGTGAAATGATCAAGAACAGAGGCGAGATGGTGATTGATTGGATTTGGAAGTTGTGTAATAAAGCGTTTATGGAGGGTATAGTTCCGAGGGATTGAGAGAGCAGTATAGTACCTATATATAAGGTTTAGGGAGATAAAGGGAACTGTAGAAATTATAGGGGAATTAGTTTAAAGAGTGTTGTAGGGAAGATATATGCTGGTATTTTGGTTGAAAGAGTGCGTCGAGTGACTGAAGGACTGATTGGTGAAGAACAAGGGGGGGTTTAGAGTGGTAGAGGATGTGTGGATCAAATCTTTACATTGAAGCAAATGATTGAGAAAATGAGGGAGAAGAATAAATTGTATTTAGGTTTTATGGATTTGACACAGGCGTATGATAGGGTTAATAGGGAAGCTCCATGGCAGGTGTTAGTGGTAGGCTTCTGAATGGAATCAAAAGTATGTATGATGATAGTGAGGCGTGTGTAAGAATAAATGGTGTCAAAAGGGATTGGTTTAGTATTAATAGCGGTGTGTGGCAGGGTTGCATTATGTCTCCTTGGTTATTCAATTAGTATACGGATGGGGTTATGAAAGAATTCGAGGTGGGGATGGCAGGAAATGGTGTTAGAATGATGGAGAATGGAGATGAGTGGAGGGTGCCCTACCTATTATATGCGGATGATTTGGTTCTTTGTGGTGAATCTGAAGAGAGCTTGAGAAGATTGGTAGAGAGATTTGGCAGGGTGTGTAAAAGGAGGGGTTTGAAAGTAATTATAGATAAGAGTAAGGTTAAGGTTGTGAGTGAGGATAGCACTCAGTGTGAAGTTATGTTAGATGGTGAGCAGCTGGAACAAGTGTCTGAGTTTAAATATTTAGGGTAAATGTTCGATGAGAAGGGAACGGATGATGCAGAGTGTAGTAGGAAAGTTGTGAATGGCAGGAAGGTGGCTGGTTCAATTTCACAAGAGTATCCATAAGTATACTAGAGTTGGTGTAGGTAGAGATGGTATCGAAGTTATGAGTACGCTAGGGTCTTACAAGATTAAAAGTATGATTGATTTTGTGTTGGTGAAGAAGGAGATGTTGAAGTATGTGTTGGATGTTAAATCAGTTAGGGGTTTAGGAATGGGATTATCGGATCATTATGTTGTTCTATGTAAAATTAAGTTAGTGGGGGCTTGGATGGAAAGGAAGGTGATACGAAAGGAAGTAGGTAAAATTAAGAGTGAGAAGTTAAGTGAGCAAGACAATAAGGATAAGTATGTGTAAGAGCGCTCTAGTTAAAAAGGTGTACAGGTATTACCATTGCAAGCAAAAATGAGGCTAAATTATATAAAAATTTAAATTGTGAGTAGTGCAAAAGAAGTATGTGGATGTGCTAAAGTAGGAAGTAAGAATGTTAACAGTGAATGGTGGAATGAAGAGGTGATGAAAGCGGTTAAAGGTAAAAGAAGTGTGGTTGAATGTACTAAAAGTAAATGATGAAGAGTTTCAAAAGAATGATGCTTGGAATTATATAAGAGGAAAAAGAAATACTAAAGGTGTATACGTAGGAGAAAAAAAAGAGGTAAATGAACAGTTTGAAGGAGGATGAATGGGGAAATACAAGGTAATAGGAAAGGAAGCACGCAAGGTTAAGAATGAGAATAAGGTGAATCCGCTTAGAATAATGAATAGGATGGTACTTTCGTGACTGATGAATGGATGTGAGGGGAGTGTTGAAAGAACACTTCAAAATCTGCACAATATTAATGAGTAATGAAGAGGTGATAGTGAATGTGTGTGGGTTTGATGGTGCAAGAAGGAATAGGGTATTTTGGGGATGAGGTTATTAGTGAGGAGGTGAGGAGGTAATGAGTAGAGTGAAAAAGTTGAAGAAAGGTAAATCTAAAGGTATAGATGAAATTACTATGAAATGATCAAGAACGAGGCGATATGGTGATTGATTGGATTTGGAAGTTGTGTAATAAAAAGCGTTGGAGAGGGTATAGCTCCAAGTGATTGAGGAGAAAGGGTAATAGTACCCTTAGTAAGGGTAAGGGAGATAGGAATCGTGAACATAGGGGAATAAGTTTATTGAGTGTTGTAGGGAAGGCATATGCTGGTATTTTGTCGAAAGAGTGTCGAGTGACTGAGAAGGACTGATTGGTGAAGAACAAGGTGCGTTTAGGAGTGGTAGAGGATGTGTGGATCAAATCTTTACATTAAAACAAATGATTGAGAAAATGAGGGAGAAGAATAATAAATTGTATTTAGGTTTTATGGATTTGGTAGGCGTAAGGATAGTTAATAGGGGGTGTTTGCGGCAGGTGTTAGTGTATTATATGGTGTTGGTAGGCTTCTGAATGGAGTCAAAAGTATTTATGACGATAGTGAAGCGTGTGTAAGAATAAATGGTGTCAATGGTGATTGATTTAGGATTAACAGCGGAGTAAGACAGGGTTGTGTTATGTCTCCTTGGTTATTCAATTTGTATATGGATGGGGTTATGAAAGAATTCGAGGTGGGGATGGCAGGAAATGGTGTTAGAATGGTGGAATGGAGATGAGTGAAGGGTGCACTACCTATTATATGCGGATGATTTGGTTCTGTGGCGAATCTGAAGAGAGCTTGAGAGGATTGCAGATTTACAAAAGGAGGGGTTTGAAAGTAAACATAAATAAGAGTAAGGTTATGGTTGTGAGTGAGGACACTCCTCAGTGTGAAGTTATGTTAGATGGTGAGCAGCTGGAACAAGTGTCTGAGTTTAAATATTTAGGGTATATGTTGGATGAGAAGGGAACGGACGATGCAGAGTGTAGTAGGAAAGTTGTGAATGGCAGGAAGGTGGCTGGTGCAATTAAATCGTTGGTGAATGTAAAGTGGACTTGAGTGTGATAGGGTTTTACATGAGGGTATGTTGTTACCTGTGTTATTGTATAGTAGTGAGACTATGGTCTGGAATAAGAAGTATAGATCTAAAGTTCAATGTGTTCAGATGGACAATCTTAGGGGCGTGCTAGGTGTGAGAAGAATTGATAAAGAGAGGAATGAACGTATTAGAGAGTGGTGTGGTGTGAAGAAAGGGGTAAATGTGAGAATAAATGAAAGTATGTTGAGATGGTTTGGTCATATGGAAAGGATGAATGATAGTCGGTTGGTTAAGCGGATGTAGTGGCGAGTGTGTTGGGAACCGACCAGCTGGGAGACCGAAGAAAAAGTGGATTGAGTCAGTAAGCGAATGTTTGAAGGAGAGAAATATGAGTTTGGTAGAGGCGAGAAGAAAGGTGTATAACAGGAGTGAATGGCGGGGTTTTGTGAGGGGGTATGGTTGTGGCCCACCTGGGCCAAGGGATGAACCCTTACATTGACGATCTACCATAGTGAGGGTCCATCGCTGTCCCATGAAGCTTTAGGGTGGATTTTCTGACCGATGAGTTTTCACTAATTAATGGTACTGAGGGGCGGTAAGGCTTGGGCTTTCTTTCGACTTGTGTCATGTTCTCCTACTGTTTCTTTTCCGATGCCCGTCGCGCACCTTACTCCCTTCTTGGGAAAATATAAGGAAGATGAAGAAGAAGAAGAAGAAGTAGAAGATATAGTCGAAAATGAAGTTAATAAAGCGCAAATATATTTATATACATGGATATGTGGTTACATATATATATATATATATATATATATATATATATATATATATATATATATATAGTCCATGTCAATTCAGGCAGGCAAAGGAAAAATGTTACCTTCATAGTCTCAGATGTCTTTGAATTTGACATATGTTAAAATTCAGGAAAAATTAAGATACCCATATTTTTTTGTTTTGCCCAAAAACATTTCTGAGCCAAGATATAGGCCACCAAAGATGGCGTCCCGGGACCATTTTTCAATTTTGATTTTCGACAAAAAAAATTGAAGTGCTGCATCTCAGGAATGTGTCAAGATATTTTGAAGCATTTTTTTTTTTTTAAAGATAATATTTTTTAAAATTATATACTCTTTTTTTTGAAATTGTGCATAACTTTTATTGCTGCAGCCTTTCTTTTTTTTTTCTTTTTTTTAATAAAAAAAAAAAACCACCCAAATATTTTTTTTTTTTTTTTAACTGTTGATCAGTACTATTGAGTACTACATTCCCTGAAAAGGAGAACTTCCACTTTTGAATTTAACAGGTTATATCTGGCCCCCTTAGCTACTTTTTTGTTTTTGTTGTTGAAGGGCCATGTTTCGTGTGTTTATATGGGTTTTTGATGTCCCTGAATCGATTCCCCTGGTTTCCCAGTTGATTGGTCACCCAGTTTCAAGGGTGAGGGGGCTGAGCCCCCCCAAAAACCTGGAAATGCTCATAGAGGGATGAAATTTGATGAGTGCATAGAAGAGGGTGAATGAAATAGAATCCTGATGTTAAGTTAAGTGACGGAGCACATGAACCGAAGCCGGAGCCTGATCCAGAGCTAGATTGGAAAAGTGTTTGGAAAAGTGGATCCGTATTATGGTCACCCTGTCAATGTAGCTGATATTCAAATTGCACAGTCATTTTATCTGGAAAATAAATGGGGCTGTTCTCGACAGAGCGCCAGCAAAAAAAAACACTATCACTATAAGAGTTAAAGGAGCAGTAAGTGGAAGTGAAAGCTATATGACCCAGTGAAATATTAACCTTTGAGAATTCTGGAAACTCTCATAATCGGGTCCATCAAGCTGAAACATAGTGAGGCAGAGGTAAGAGTTATATATATATATGTTATATATATATATATATATATGTTATATATATATATATATACATATATATATATATATATATATTATATATATGTATAGTATATATATATATATATATAAAAGGGTACCAATATTATGGTGATAAGTACATGTTTACCAAATTGACACAAAACCGGCGCTGGTGTGGTCCCCTACAATGACTCATTTGCATCGTCACATGAGACTTCTTTTCACTCCTTTCTTCTTCCTTGGCTATGCACTCTGTGCTTTTCTTCTGACTCTAGCTCTACCACCGGCACCGCCTCCGGCTCAGTGCTCCAGCTTTGGCTCATTTGCTCTGTCATATGAGACTTCTTTTTTCTTTCTTGTTCCTTCCTCAATCTTCCTCTGTCATGCACTGCGTTCTTTTCAATGGGGGGCCCCCTCAGGGGGAACCTCCTGCATCTTTGAGGGTTTTGAAACCCTCAAATTCAGAATCTACATTGTTGAAAACAGAAATTAACACCAATATTAAGGTGCTAAGTACATGTTTACTAACTCGGTACTGCACAAGTGCAGACACGGACACCAACAATGACTCATTTGCTCCAGCTTATGAGACTTCTTTTTCCTTCTTCTACCTTCCTTGTCTTCTCTGTCATGCATTCGGTTCTTTTCAGTTGGGGCCCCGCTCACGGGGTTCCCAGTTTATTTGAGGGTCGTTAGGAACCCTCCAAAATATCGAGATCTAAACGAGGGCTTTAAAATATATAAAGACACCTATTTGACTCATATTATTCGGTGTTGGGAAGCCAGCGATTCTCAGATCTAAGCTTCCGGATCAGGACTCAGGCTCTAGCTCCCGGTTCGATGTGCTCCCACTTGACGTGATCAGGGATTTTACTTTATTCCTTTTCATGCAGCTCATTCAAATTCTTATCGATTACAAATTAAAGCATATTTGGGGGGGGCTCAAATCCCCTCTGACCTGGAATGGGGGTGCCAGATAACTAGAAACGACGGGTATCGGAGGACCTCGGGGTAATCAGAAACCTATGTAACACACCAACACAGCTTCAACAACAAAAACAAACAAAAGGTTACTAACAGTAGCTAAGGGTGAAGGGATTTAACCCTATTAATTTAAACGTGGACGGCTTCTCCTTCATTACAAGGAATGTTAGTACTCAATTAGTACTGATCAACTCAAGGTGAAAAAAACTAAGAAAATTGGTTTAAGCCATTTTTTTTAAAAAATATTTTTAATTAAAAAAAAAAATAAAAATCTGCAAATAAAAGTTGAAAACATATTTCAAAGAAGGATATTAAACATTTTAAAAGAAAAATATTATCTTTAGTATAATAAAAAAAAAACGCATCAAAATATCTTGAACTGTTCAAGAGATACACAGGCACTTAAAATTTTTTTTGTAAAGATTCAAAATTGAAAAATGGGTACGGTGGCCTGTATCTTGGCCCAGAAATATTTTCAGGCAAAAACAAAGATAAATGCAGATACGAAAGTTTTTCCCTTAAATTTAATCATATGTAATTCATAAAACATCTGAGATATGAAGATAACCCCCTGCTGAATGATTAATATATTATGTGTAAACATATCGTTTCTATTTATAAAGATACTATATATATATTAGTATATAGTAATATATTATATATATATACTATATATATTATATCATATATATTGATATTTATAATATTATATATAGTATAGATATTTATATATATATTATATAATATATATAGATATATATAATATATATATATATTATATACTATGATATATACTATATATATATCTTAATACTATATACTATATATATATATATATATATTAATTTTATATAATATGCCAGCCTAAAATTAAAGCACAAGACTTGGTCAAAATTTACACAAAGTTTTACCTCAGAAAAAGGATACAGATTTTCTGGGAATCCTGGCAAAATTTTACTGAGGAAACTGTAAAAAAAAAAATAAAAAGAATGTCGAATAATTAAAAATGCAAAATAGTTAAAATAATACAATTTGAGAATAAATCACCAAAATTAAATGATGTAGAAAAAAAATAAAAAAATCGAAATCTTGAAACTCATGAAAATATTATATAAAAAATATGTACTAATTTTTTGGGGGGGGTGGCTTGACATAGTACACATATAGAATCTTCAGTATTATATATCAGTTATATTTATATAGCCTTGCTATGATATAATTATTATAATATATAGTATATTATTTATTTGTAAAGGTATATATCACCTGCCATTATTAGGGGGGCTCGCAGAAAGCCCGAGCGGCGAACACGAGGAAGGGACGTTTTTCACATAACCCGGTAAGGGGAGCGGGCGGAGAACCCGCGACCCACAAATACGCAAAAGAATGGGCTGTCGGGATGACCTCCACTGAGAGGGGGAATTAGTCCTACCCCGTAGTTTCCCCGGAAGTCCGAGAGACCGCCCGACTGCTGCCATCGGTGCGGTATACGCTTGGGGTATTCTTTAGAGTTAACCAAATCGTTGTCCAAATAGAAAGTCCCTATTTATTTTAACGAGAAACCAATAAAAGGTCTCTAAATAGGCTCTCTAATCATATTACTATATTATCTAACATTTTTTTTTATTATGTTTTTATTACATTTTCCGCTATACAAATTTTACCAGGAATTCCAAAATGTATTCTTATTCGGCTGTAGCTTTGTAGTTTTGGATTTTTTTTTTTTCTTTTTTTTTTTTTTTTTTATTACATTTTTTCGCGCACTAAAATTGGACCAGCATTCCAGCAAGGTATTCCTTTTTTCCAGCAATGTATGTAGTTTTTGAGATATGGATTGTATCTCTAGGAGCGTACATATATATATATATAATGATATATATACTTATAGTATATATAATATATATATATATATATATATATATACTATATATATATATATATATGATATATTTATATATATATTATATATTAAATTTGGCCAACTGTGGGTTGCTCTTTTAAAGTGTAACAAAGAGTAACAAAGTGTAACAAAGTTTACATTATATCTATATTTCTATTGATTTATTTATCTATCTTTAATGAATAGTATAGTATATATATAGATATATATTATAGTGATATATATAATAAATCTATATATAGTATGATCTATATCTATTAAGTCGGGACGGCTCGTCGTACATTTATAGGTGGTTTGCATCGACATTTACACTACTCGAGCGCACCGGGAAGTTTGGCCCCAATTAAAATATATATCTATCTCTATATATATATATTATAAACATATATATACACTTTTCCTAATATATACTATATATTATTAATATACTTATATATAGTATATCACTGAGCAGGTCATACCACTCCAAGGTCCTGGGAGCACCAGACCAGTTTGAAGATATATATATATATATATAGTATATATATTTATATATATATATATATATATATTATATATCTTATATATTATATATATATACTGGATCATGTCGATTATCCGCTCACCTCACATACTATTATTATATATACATCGATGGTATGAATTCGAACACATTTCAATAAAATTGAAAGTTTAATGCCTAAAGTCAAATGGAAACTTTGTTATTAAAGCCAGTTTTAATTTCTAAAATATATGTTAAAAAAAAAAAAAAAGTTCCAAATTTTTCAGTCACGTGACGCTGCAAATGAGAGAGCTTTGCTTCATGTATAGTTAACGAATCTATTTAACTAACTAAGCTCTAAGATAACCTTTACTTAACTTAACTATATAATGTGAATTTATTTGTATATTAATTTTTTCATCTCTGCATTGTTAAAAAAATAAATGAAATGAAACGCATATAGCAGAGAGCTTTCCAACTACTTATTCGATAAGTAGATTTAAAAAAAAAATTTCGGCTTCAACTTTATTGCAAGGCGGATAACTCGACATGAGCCATATATATATTATATATATTGTATGTTACTATATATATATATGATACTATATATATAGTATAGTAACTATCAGTACTATAGCTATTTATATATATAAGTATTAGTAAGATATAGAGAGGAGAGAGAGGGAAGAAGATGGAGAGAAGACGGAGAGATTATAAGTACGTACATAAACAAAAGAGACTTGAAAAACCGGCAACCAATATATTCGTTCGTTCGCGAGACGTTAAATCTTTGCCAACATCGAGAGATCACATTTTCCCGAATTGTTTCGGTATTCCACAAATTTGAATTTCAGTATTGAAAACAAAGCGGGGTTGTTCTTGATATGCCAACCAGCCGTTGTAGGTATAAAGCGGCGCCGCGGTCATATTTTCACGCCACATTTTTTCTCCTCAACAAATTTAGGCGCATGTGTATCTGTCAAAGGTGTCTCGCAACAATCCGATGTTGGTTTGGACAATTTGACTAACTAAACTTTTGCATACAGTTTTTTTTTTCCTATCATTAAATACGTAAAATCATTGTGGATGCTGCTTATTCATAAATAAGATGCCAATTTTCCATTTCTTAATATTTAATCCTACTGAAAAAATAATTAAAACGAATAAAAAAATAATACAATAGTTGTGCCACTAATGCAAGATTGTAAATAAAATGGTGGTGCGCAAACTGGCAACGGCCAGCGCGCACGAGCCGCCACTGAATATTATAGTATGTATATATAATATATATATATATATATATGTATAGATATATATATATATATATATGATATTATGATATATATTATATTATAATATTATAATCATATATATATTGATTTAGATAATATATATTAGTATATATATATATCAGTTTATATATAGTGAGAAGGGGGTATAATTGAGAGTCGTTCATAAATACACCGAGGTCACATAGGTGGAGATTATTTGAGTGTTGAAGTCAAATGATAAAGCTGTTGTCCACGATTAAGTGGAGCGTTTCTTCCCGGAGGCTCTGCTTAGGTGTCGTCCGGTGGGGCTGAGCATGCTCCTGCCGTGTCCAGACGTTGGCCACAATATGGTACGCCTAATATTATATATTAGTATATATATATAATTATATTTAATATATATATATTATATATTTATCATAGTATATATATATAGTAGTTATACAGGTGAGATATATATATAGTATATAGAGAAGGCAATATAAAAGTGAGTCTAAATAAAATCAATAGTAGAAAAATAATAATATCAAGAATAATTCGTAATAATAATAATAAAATAATAATAGCATATAATAATAATAATACATATAATTGACAAATAGAATTTTTGCACTCGATCCCTGGACCTTGCATTGTCATAGTATTTGTATTAGGGTTAATGGTTTTTTATTCTTGATAATCAGATTTTGGCACACGCCCTGTCAACTCGCTCTGGTGCCCAAAAGAATCAGTTTCGCTATTCTCCCACTTCTTTATTCTCCTTTATGCAATATAACTCCAAACTCCGTCACGGCCCACTTTCTCTCTGTTCTAAAATTATCATTACCTTCGCTGTCGACTTACTCTACATTTTCCTAGACACATCGAACAACATACACCACAACCAACTTCAGCCCACAAATAAAAACTCTCCAAACTTAGCAACATTCGCTATACCGATTCTAAAGTTTTTATCTTCATCTTGGCTCCATTCTTTTTATATAAACCTACTTGTATTACTTTTACATTGGGAACCAAGACACGATTACTTATTCTCATTTTTAATTTTAATTCTAAAGTGTCATATTTTTTTTTTAGAAAAATTTTTTAACTTTTTATTTTGTAAATGTCATGTATGTTCGTGCATCAGAAAAAAGACACTAATTTTTAATCTAAACTTTTGTCGTAAATTGTTAGCGAATTTTGTTTAACGTAGAAAGTGTCATAGACTCAATGTCATATATATTGTACTGAAGCTTTAGTACACAAATGTTACAAATGTATGGTCTTCTATATGCTCTGCCATTTGGAAATTCTTTTGATTTATTATTTTTTATTTTGTTGTTTAGGCAACCAATTCTATATCAAAAGACCTAGATTCACGGGACGATATTGTAATGGAACCTATCAGACGACGATAATATTATAGAAGATTTTATACCTCAA
>JABUQX010138792.1:0-17500 GCA_015478945.1 Trachelipus rathkii
GTTATTTAGCTATAAGGATTTCAGTTTAGTTTGGGTGTTTATTGTGTTTTCGCATTTATCATGAAACACTTTCAGTTTTCGTGCGCCAAAACTTCATATATATATATATATATATATATATATATATATATATATATATATATATATATATATATATATATATATATCAAGTATCTTTGGTATAAAGAAAAACATAAAAGATGGGTTTTGTAATCTTTTCAGTATATAATAATAACCTTATATATATATATATATATATATATATATATATATATATATATATATACCTATATATATATATATATATATATATATATATATATATATATATATATATATATATATATATATATATATATATATATATATTAATAATAAAATATAATTTAAATAAAATTATATTACTAGCGTGTTAATATTTACTTACGTTACGATATACTTAATAACCTTATAACCTTATATATATATATATATATATATATATATATATATATATATTATACTATATATATATATATATATATATATATATATATATATATTTAATATTTATATATATATATATCCTTTAATAATGAAATATAATTTTCCATTATTTACCTAACGTGTCCGCATTCATGTTATAAATGTTTTAAAATGAATACTTGTTTTTCATTTTCTTGAAAAGCCAATGTTCTATTTGCAATATTTTATTTAACTAAGCTATTTTCACAAAATGTTTGTTCAAATATGACTTAAAAGCAGAAAACAATAGCCATTGCCGGATGGAAAGGAACTTCTGGGATGTGGTCTGTTGCACCGATGATTTGCTGCTTTCCTACGCATTATGGTCAATAAAATAAGAATTTTAATAAGAAGAAAATAGATTTATTATAATTTTGCTATTTTCGTAAAAAGACCATATTTAATACAATGAAGCTATTTTCTCATCAAGTTTATAAATAATGTCTGTTTAAATAAGACTTAAAGCAGTAAAGCAGTAGCACAATGCCGGATGTAAGGGGGATGGGAAGGATGTCTGAGCCATTGCTTTGCTGTTTTACTACATTAAAGTCAATGAAATAAGAAATTAGCAATAAAAAGAAAATAATATTTCGTTTTTTGAGAATGTAAAAAAAATATCAGATGTTCCTGACTTAAAACGCGGAGTTTACAAATTATTAACGTTAAAGTTAAAAGGAGAGAGGAATAAGGAAAGCGGCCGTATAATTAAATTAGTTGTAAAGCTATGTTAGGGTTGGCTAAAGATGAGAAAGATAGGTAGAATGACAGAGACCGTACACTTAATAAGCTCTTTATGCTAAGTTTCATATATAGTGTTCAATATACGGTTGCTATAGTGATTATTTAAGAAATTATAAGCTAAATTCATCATTAAAATTTTGTTTAAAAGGTAAAACACCATTTTGGGGTTCGGCTCCCACCTCGTGTATTGATCTCAACGTTTCTGTCTCCTATGGAATCATCTTTCGTCGTCATACATTCATCATCCTCTATTATACACTCTGTGCATTTTTATCTTTTTTTTACTTCTGAAACCCCATCCTGAGGGGGGATGCTCAGTTTACCCTTAGAAACTTGAAACACCAAAATTCGAGTTCTATGACTTTGGTAACATAGGTAAAAATATTTTACTCTGACTATTTTATGATTGTGGTCAGATTTTAACTCTGGCTTCGGCTGCAGCTCCGATGCAGGGCTCCGCTGTATGAGCCATCAGTGTCATCGTCCTCTCCCTATTTCTTCTTCCTTCCTTTATTTTCTACTCTGTCACTTTCCATGTATCTTTTTTATTTCTTTCTTTTTCTTCGGGGCGCCCACCCTAGAGTGATTCAGACACCTATGACTGTTCAGAAACCCTCAAATTTAAGAGGATTCTATAAGGTTCTAAAAAGATACCTTACTCTCGGTCTATCGCATACGTCTGTATACGGAAGATTTCAACCCAGGCTCCGTTGTATCCGCATCATGTGGCATTTCAGACTCCGAACTCTTCTCTGACTCTAAATCTACGCTGAAGTCTGTCAACTATTTATTTTCCACCTAGCTACTGCCATATCCAAGCTCAAAGGCTCAGCTTCCCCATTTAAATGGGCGTAGCGGCATGAAACTTCAAGTCCACTACAGTGCTACCACTGGTTTTAGTTTGAGGCTCGAAAATTATATCTATGTGTGTGGTGTGCGCGCGCTCGCAACCAACAACAACAAAAACAGCCAAACCAAACAACAAAGCGACAAAAACAACCAAACCAAACAACAAATCGACAAAAACAACCAAACCAAACAACAAAGCGACAAAAACAACCAAACCAAACAACAAAGCGACAAAAACAACCAACATCAAATATGTACACATGAACGTATGTACGAGTGGATACGTGTGCGTATTAAAATGTGTGGCTTATAAGGCTTATTCCTAGACTCCTTCGGATTGGTATGAATTACTACTATATATATATATATATATATATATATATATATATATATATATATATATATATATATATATATATAGATATATATATATAACATAACATAACGCCTTTATATACTACTACCTGCTATGTTAGATTGTCTTTCAATGTAATGTTTAAACTGTTTAAAAGTCTAATTTTTCTTCCTAATTCTCCGTTGCCCCAAGACTATATTTTAAAACTTAAAATGAGAGAATTATTGTCATATTTAAATAAACTTTTTCAGTTCGTTTAATTGGAAATAGTAAAAAGTAATGAATTGTTCGTGAAGTTATATATATATATATATATATATATATATATATTTATATATATATATATATATATATATATATATATAAGCTATATATATATATATATATATATATATATATATATATATTTATATATATATATGATATTTAAGTGATGGACCGGATGTCAAAATTTGACTGTTTGCGGATGCGGATCTTAAAAATGATGAGGATGCGGATGCGGATCTTTAATAAAGTGCGGATGCGTATGCGGATGTTTACTCTTTATAGTTTATAATAAAAATTATTTATATATATATATATATATATATATATATATACTATACTTATATATATATATATATATATATATATATATACTATATATATATATATATATATATATAGTTGTTAAATATTGCCTAATCGCAATTTATTATTTAGATCTTAAACAAAGACCATAAAGTGGGAGGTAAAGAATCACTGCCTTCTCCGGGATTGAACCACGCGGTGATCCAGGCGGCCTGTTTTACCAATTCAAGACCTCTAAACAACAAATTGAGACCCACTGCAATATTCTTTAACATATTGAGGATAGGACAGGCTGGACACCTGTTGATGTCGCCTTGAAGGAAACTCGTTTGCTTAAAACTGTTCTTGAACTCAACTTTTTGGGTTGGGGGATAGCTCAAGTCGTAAAGCATCGAGCATATTGCCCTCATTTCGCAACACGCGGTCCCGGGGAAGGCAGTAATTCTTTACCTTCTCATTTTATATATTTGTTTAATATATATATATATATATACTATATATATATATATATATATATATATATATATATATATATATATATATATATATATATATATATATATATATATACTATATATATATATATATATATATATATATATATATAACATATATATATATATATATATATACATATATATATATATATATATATATATATATATATATATACTATATGCTGCTATATATATATACTCTATACTGCTATACATATATATATTATATATATATATATATATATATATATATATATCATATATATATAATATGTATGTATATATATATATGTATATAATAATAATAATAACCAATATATAATAGCAATATAATATATATAACATACATATATCATATGTATATATATATGTATATGTATATATATATATATATAATAATATATATGTATATACTATATATATTTCTTATATTTTATATATATATATATATATATAACTCTGTTTATATATATATATATATATATATGTTATATATATATATACTCTACCTATTATATATATATATAAATATCATCTTTCAGTAATATATGTATATATATATGTAATAATACCTTGTATATCTCATATGTATAACCCATGTAATATGCTATATTATATGTATCGCAATGTTATATGGTAAATATGTCTACGAGAATCCGAGGGTTAAAGATTACAATCATTCCATAAACTCCCATGATAAATAATATTATTTTATATGCATTTTAATCAAAATCAAATGTAAGAAAACATCCTCAACATCCTCATTTTTCAATAGAGGAGATGAGAATGCGGATGCGGATGTGCCGTTAAGTGAGGATACCGAATGCGGATGTCAATTTAGGTGCGGATGTTCCTCGCAAATGCGGATACGGATGCGGATGTCATGTCCATCACTAATATATACCTTACTTTGTTATTTACCACCTCTTCCACTACCATAATATACTCACTTTCTATATATATCTTTTACCTCTCTCTCTATATAACATATAACATATATATAATATATATATATATGTATATATACTGTATATATATATATATATGTAATAATATAACATACTATCTATATATAATAATATATATATATATATAATATAATATTTATTATATTATATCATATATATATATATATAATAATAATATATATATATATATATATATATGTATATATATATATAATGTCGTTATATTATAATATATATGTATATATAATAATAATAATAATAATATATATATATATATATATATATGTGTTCAATAAACAATATATATGTATATATATGTATAATATATATATATATATATAGCAATATATGTAATAATAATATATATATTCATATATATATGTATATATGTATATAATATATATATGTATATTATAAATATATATGCTATAACTATATATATATATATATATATACTACATACACCCTTCTCTATAGGGTTGGATGGTTTAAACCATTTGGTTTCAACCATTGGTTTAAACAATGGTTTAAACCACACATAAAAAACAATGGTTTAAACCATAAAAAAACCATGCATAAATTTAAAAATATGCTTCTGAATGCAGCAGTGTAAAATGTTGATATGGTTTTCTCAATTTTCAATCGATATGAAAGGCAATACTTTGGTTTTATATTGTGTGATTATAATATATATATATATATATATATATATATATATATATATATATATATATATATATATATATATATATATATATATATATATATATACTGCTATATATATATATATATACTATGTACTTTCCTATATATATATATATATATATATATTTGTAAATTTAACATGTTTAAAACATGATTCTTGTTTCGAGCTCTTGGGAATTCATTTTCTACCCATCGATGCCACATTTCAAAAGTTTATAATAAAATAATATTGTGTTAGTTGTGTGGCCACAACTTGCATTAACAAGCTATGTTAGGCAATGACTGTAAACTATAAGCATTCTGCTGTTTATATTTGATCCTTGAACATGGAGCTGTTGGATAATCTACCAATCAATAGGCAAGATTTTTCAAATGTTGAGAAACGGGTTCTGAGGTAACAGAGGTAACATTTATTGGGTATATTTTTTCAACTCAAGAGTTGAGGCCGGTGTGTTTCTAAAGATGCGTACGCAAAAACACTCCAATTTATGGCAGGTGAGTAGAAAAAAATGACGCCCATTTTAAAATTAAGAGCAAATACTCCTCCATTTCATAAAGTTACCTTTGATGAGTCTCTGTTGTCAGCAGTGACTCATTCATCATGTTGGTACAGATCTCAAAGAAAAATTAGATTAGAAGGTTATATATAAAAATAGTAAGCATATTGTCAGAAACTATCAAATGCTAATGTTGAAAGGATATTTTCACTGGACTTCTCCGCAGCAACATTAAAAGTGGTTGGGGAACAGTAGGAGGAAAAGTAGTTTTTTTGCATAAATTATTCAGTAATTTTATTTTCTAAACTTTAATGATGTGAATCTCTCTCTCTCTCTCTCTCTCTCTCTCTCTCTCTCTCTCTCTCTCTCTCTCTCTCCCTCTCTCCCTCTCTCCCTCCTTCTTTCTCTCTCTCTCTCTCTCTCTCTCTCTCTCTCTCTCTCTCTCTCTCTCTCTCTCTCTCTCTCTCTCTCTCTCTCTCTCTCTCTCTCTCTCTCTCTCTCTCTCTCTCTCTCTCTCTCTCTCTCTCTCTCTCTCTCTCTATATATATATATATATATATATATATATATATACTCTTATATATATAGATATATATATATATATATAAACTCTCTCTCTCTCTCTACTATATTCTCTATATATATATATATATATATATATATACTTAGTATTCAAATATAAAGGTAAATAAAATTCATTTGTATATCATTATAGGTTAATATGAATAAACATTTTCTTTTATGCGTTTTTTTTTTTTGTTTTTTTTTTTGTATCATAATATGTTTAACTTTTTTTTCAGATATGATTTATATATTATTATAATATACCCTCTTATTTTTTGCTTTATGTTTATTTAAACGTTAAAAATAATAATAATTTTTATAACAGTTTACAGTTATCATGAAAATTTAAAATTTAAGAATCTAAATAAATTTATTAAGAATTTTAAAATATGTGTTAGCACATGTGTATAACAGTTTCCAGTAGTGATTTTGCCTTTAAAAATCTATTAAAACCATTAAAAACTACATTAAAATAATCAAAATAGCATAAAAGCAAATAAACCAAAACCATTGGTTTTATTTATTGGTTTATTCTAATGTTTTTTTAAATCATGGTTTCTTCCAACCTATATATATATATATATATATATATATATATATATATATATATATATATATATATATATATATATATATATATATATATATATATACTTACTCCCTAGTTCTCTCTCTATAACAATCTTCACAGTATGGATTGTGCTGAGCATTATTAGGTTTTCTGTGGGCCAGACCCTTCGAGGTATTTTTGGATTGAGCCGAACAAGACCACTGTTGTTGATAAAAGTGGGTTCGAAAACCGGAGCAGGATTGGTGCTGGTGAATATAACCGCTCCATAGTTATATTGAACAATGGTCTCACAGTATAGGAAAATCTATTAGAATTCTTAAATGGACATGTTGAAATATTTTTTGCTTCTAACAAGCGAGCGTAAATAACCACAACAACAAAAGTCAAGATAGTCGACTTCCAGAACCGATAATGTTTTCTTTACTCAAACTTCAACACTTGACATGGTTTTGTTTATCTTTGTGGAAAAGTCTCTGTTATATTATCCTTTGATTTGGTTATAAACATATATATATATATATATATATATATATATATATATATATATATATATATATATATATATATATATATATATATATATATATATGTATATATACTCTAACTCTGGGAACGAGTTTTGAGGCCCAACATGAAAGATACTGGCGCTCTGCTGAAAGGGGCGAAGCCCATGAAGTCTTAACCGAGGACTGGCGTCGGAAAACATTGCGCCGAGAAATGGTTTTCTAGAGTGCTCTAGGGTTAAAAGTTTCGCCAGAAGGAAAAGATGCTGGACCAACTGACAGGGCGAAAGCCCTTCTAAAAGTTATTATATATATATATATATATATATATATATATATATATATATATATATATATATATATATATACTATATATTATATATATATATATATATATACTATATATATATATATATAACATATATATATATATATATATTCTTTCATATACTGCTACTTATATATATACTCTCAATATTAGCATTTTTGACGGAGGTAATGAAATAAAAAGAATCGGACAATTTTATCTGATTCGAACATCTAATTTACCGAAATTTTACCAATATCTAAATTTGTTAAGAATTTGAAAATAAGTTTTTAATTCTATTTACCTATATATATATATATATATATATATATATACTTCTGCTCCTGGCCCACCTTATTTACTTTATTGCTGTATAACATATATATATGCTATATATATATATATATCTTTCTTTCTTTCTTTCTTCACCTTTCTCCCAGATTGGGGGTAAGGTGCTGTACAAGCATCGGAAAAAGAAAAGCAGTAAGGGAAAACCCCAGACACAAGTCAGAAAGAAAGCCCAGCCTTACCGCCCCATCCCCTCTGTACCATTAATAATTGTGAGCTCGTCACAGACAGAAAATCCACCCTAGGGCATTCGCGGGACCGCGACGGACCCTCACTGAGTTATCTCGTCCAATGTGAGGTTCATCCCCTGGCCCAGGTGGGTGTTACAACCATGCCCCCATAAAACCCCCGCCATTCTCCTATCAGCTGCCTTTATTCTCGCCTCTGCCAAACTCACATTTCTCTCCTTCAGACATTCGTTCACCAAACTCAATCCACTTTCTCTTCGGTCTCCCAGCCGGTCACAACACACTCTCCACTATACATCTGCTAAACTGACTTTCATTCATCCTTTCCACATGACCATCTCAACATACTTTCATTTATTCTCTCATTTACCCCTTTCTTCACACACTGCAACTCCTAATACGTTCATTCCTCACTTTTTATTAATTCTTTTCACACGCACACCCCCTAAGATTTTCCATCTGAACACATTGAACTTTAGATCTATATAGCATTCCAGACCATAGTCTCTCACTACATACAATAACACAGGTAACAACATACCTCATGTAGACTCTAGCGCACTCAAGACTTAGTCCCTTACATTCACCAACGATTTAATTGCACCAGCCACCTTTCTGCCATTCACAACTTTCCTTCTACACTCTGCACTCATCCGTTCCCTTCTCATCCCAACACATACCCTAAATATTTAAACTCAGACACTTGCTCAGCTGCTCTCCATCATCTAACATAACTTCACACTGAGAGGACTGTCTCACTCACAACCATAACCTTACTCTTATCTACGTTTACTTTCAAACCTCACATAACCTGCCAAATCTCTCCACCAATCCTCTCAAACTCTCTTCAGACTCGCCACACCAGAACCAAATCATCCGCATATAATAGGTGGGCACCCTCCACTCCTCTCCATTCTCCATCATTCTAACACACCATTTCCTACCATCCCCACCTCAATTCTTTCATAACCCCATCCATATACACATTGAATAACCAGGAGACATAACACAACCCTGTCTCACTCCGCTATTAATCCTAAACCAATCACCATTGACACCATTTATTCTTACACGCTTCACTATCTCAACCTACCCATCCCTCAACCTACCACCAACACCATATATCACTAATACCTGCCATAAAGCTTCCCTATTAACTCTATCATACGCCTGTTGTAAATCCATAAAACCTAAATATAATTTATTCTTCTTCTCCCTCATTTTCTCAATCATTTGTTTCAATGTAAAGATTTGATCCACACATCCTCTACCACTCCTAAACGCACCTTGTTCTTCACCAATCAGTCCCTCAGTCACTCGACGCACTCTTTCGACCAAAATACCAGCATATACCTTCCCTACAACACTCAATAAACTTATTCCCCTATAATTTCTACAGTTCCCCTTTTCTCCCTTACCCTTATACAAGGGTACTATTACCGCTCTCCTCCAATCCCTTGGAACTACTTCCAAATCCAATCAATCACCATCTCGCCTCCGCTCTTGATCATTTCACTAGTAATTTCATCTATACCTGCAGATTTACCATTCTTCAACTTTCTCACCTTACCCATTACCTCCTCCTTACTAATAACCTCATCCCCAAAATACCTATTCCTTCTTGCACCATCAAAACCACACACATTTAACACCTCATCATTACTGTTAAAATTGTGCAGATTTTCGAGGTGTTCTTTCCACACTCCCCTCACATCCATTTCATCAGTTACAAAAGCACCATCCCTATTCATTATTCTAAGCAGATTCCCCTTATTCTCATTCTTAACCTTTCGCGCTTCCTTCCAGAAGAGCTTCCTATTCCCTTGTATGTCCTCATTCATCCTCCTTCCAAACTGTTCATTTACCTCTTGTTTTCTCCTACGTATACACCTTTTAGTATTTCTTTTTTCCTCCTTATATAATTCCAAGCATCTTTCTTTTGAAACTTCATCATTTGCTTTTAGTACATTCAACCACGCTTCTTTTACCTTTAACCGCTTTCATCACCTCTTCATTCCACCATCTGTTAACATTCTTACTTTTCCTACTTTAGCAACATCCACACACTTCCTTTGCACTACTAACAATTGCTTCCTTCATTTGCCCCAGATTTGTTCAGTATCAACGTGTTCACCTGATTTACTTTGCGAGCGCTCTTACATACTTATGTATTCTCTCTTGCAACTCTCAGCTTCTCACCAACACCTACTTTTCCTTTCCTTCCTCTCATCAAGCCCCACTAACCCAATTTTTACATAGAACAACATAATGATCCGATAATCCCATTCCTAAACCCACTGATTTAACATCCAACACATACTTCAACATCTCCTTCTTCACCAACACAAATCAATCATACTTTTCACTTCGATACACCATCTCTACACCAACTCTAGTATACTTATGGATACTCTTGTGTTTAAAGAAGTATTACCCACACACCTCTCTTCACCCAAAATCCTTCCTCCATTCATTTCCCAAAACCACCTGTTATACCATCCCTTTTTGATCACCTATCAACCATTCCAGGTCCCCAACACTAATAATCTGAAACTCCTATACCCCATCAAGAACATCGTATGTATAATAATAATATGTAATATGTAATATATAATATATTATAATAATAACTATATATATATGTATATATATATATATATATATATATATCAATAACTATATATATATATGGAAATATATATATGTATGTATATAATATATCTTATATATATATATATATATATAATAACTAATAATATGTAAAATAAATAACCTTAATAATATATATATAATATGTATACCGGTATATATGTATATATCATGTAATATAATAATAACTAATAATAACAATAATATAGCATATATATATCAATATCTTCTTTATATATATATATATGTATAACTATATATATAACAATATGTATATATATACCTATATATATATGTATATGTATGTAATAATATATCTATATATATATGTAATAATATATATGTATACTGATCGCAAAGAATTAACATGTAAAAAAAAAAATACTTTGAGGCCTTTTATTCGACAACAACAAACACTGCTACAGTTTGATGTGGACATTTTGTTACTAGAAATAAACGTTGCCTTAAAGAAGCAAATTTCAAATATTATTTTATTTTCTGCTGCCTCCGTGTAGACAAATTGTTTCTACGAGTTGCTACTTGTTCAGCAAAGTTTGAAACATCAGGTAACACTAAACAACAAAAAGTTATTTGTTGTTGCTTCAATGGGGAAGATGTTTAACAGCCCATATTTCTATAGAGTTCACGCAGAAGTAGATCATCGTTAAACTCAACAGGACTATTTGTTTAGGATCATCTTTTCTATGAATCTACTCAAATAAACACCATGAAAATTTAAGTAACCTCTGCTGACTTATTGCCATTTCTAAACTCAAAGTATACAAATTAATGGGCTGTGCATATGCACATCTATCCTTATCCTTATGGGGATGACGTTTGTAACAAAGTTAGAAAATTCGTACCTTGACTACGTAACTTAAATGTTTAAAATCCAATGAAATATATACTGGTATTTTTTTTTTTATCATTTGAGCTTTATAATCGCGTAAATATTATCTATTTTATGACTAGTGGATTTCAATCATTTGTGGTAGCTGGGTTGGAGTTCTGCTACCACTTCTTTATGCCCTAAGAATGCTCATGCATGCCTCGGATTTCTTTTGCATGTTTGCGCTCCCGACAATCAGTTCTTGGGAACAAGAGCCAGCAGCAGATGATATATATATATATATATATATATATATATATATATATATATATATATATATATATATATATATATATATATATATATATATATATATATATATATATATATATATATATATATATATATTTTGTCTTCTATATTATATAATACATATATATATAATATATATATATATATATATATATGTATACTACTATAACTCATATCTTATAACTTATATATGTATATATATATGTATATCTATAAAAGATAATCCAGTTTGTAGCTATTATGTAGAAAATTTTGTTTCTCCAGGGTGCGGTAGCAACTGCGTAGTTCGTTTGCTATTCCATTCACTTGGAAGATCATCCTTCGTATTATATATTTAGTATTCATGAGCACTGTTGTTGCTGAGACTGTGCACCTTCAATGTTCTTTAACTGGATTCTTTAAATTCCTTTTGCAAATTCATTTAGCTATTTGCCTTTCTCTTTATGCTTTGAAAACAAGTATTCATGTAAAAAATCTTTGCTTCTGTTAAGAGCTGACTAAATGCTTTATAAAGAAGTCTCACTCATTGTTTGAAATGCTTGAAGAACTCAAAAAGTATATTTGGAAGAATGTAATTAAAACCACATCTGAAAAGAATACTATATTTCTGTACGTTATCTGCGAATTTATCTGTGTACGTTTTCGCATCTTCATGCATGCTCGTTTGAGGACTTGTGAACTGGAAATAAATTCGTGCAGTACTTATGACGTCTAAATGGTCACATAGTGAGTTTAGACTCTGTAGGTTATGCCCAAAGTGGAAAATTGGTATTTTCATAGTTTTGGACGACGCTACCGGTGAGCTGGGGGTAAACCTTGCCGTTGCCGTAAGAATAAAATAATTCATATTATTTTACATCTAAAGTTAGTAGCTAAGTGACAGAAATGCACAGATTACCGATCAGCTATTAGTATTACTCTGACGTCACAAAGTCTCCCCATTTTGGTATTTGTTATTTTTGTCGTTTTTTCTTGCTGCTTGTTGTGTGTTATTGTTCTTAATGTTGTTTGATGTTTGGTATTCTTAGGATGCACATGTACAGCACGTACATATGTACTTATTTACTTATTTATTTGTTTTCTCATTGTTTGGTTTGGTGTTTGGTTTTGTTGTTTTTGTTGTTGTTACGTTGAGCATATACACACGGACACACACACACACACACACACACACACACACACACACACACACACACACACACACACACACACCTTAAAAGCTACGGGTGACGTCACCGTATGATGACATCATATTTTAGTTTTTGTCGTTTGATGATGCGTGTGCCCATGTACTCTATATATCTGCTATATACATATATATATATATATATATATATATATATATATATATATATATATATAAAGGCTTTCCTCATATTGGATGTTAACCGACTATATATCGAACGAGCGATGTAATCGATTTTTTCTAGATTATTTCAAGGCAATATAGAGTGACAAAGGGCCAAGTTTTTATTTTTAAACTAAAGGAATACCCAGATTAAATCGCCAAGATGTCAAAGAGGTCAGGGTCTCTCGGCCTCAGCGGGGAGGACATGGAAGTCGTCCCCCTCTATCCTACCATCGGCTCGAGCCTTAATAAAATAAATAAAAAAATGAAAACAAAATTAACATATAAAAATTAACATGATATAAAAAAAAGCAACATGTGACAACTTTTTCTCTTCTTCTATTGGAGTTTTAAGTTAAAACGTCACAGTGTATGGTTAGACGATTAGGGTTCAGCGATATTTCGATATATATAACATTTTTATGTAACATCCTTTTAAAGGAAAGTGCTATATATATATATATATATATATAACTTATATATATATATATACTATATATATATATATATATATACTTCTTATATACTATTCTTTATATATATACTCTCTTATATATATATACTGCTGCTATATATATATATACTATATATATACAGTAAATTGGCACTTAAGTCGTGCTTTTATTTGTATTTTTCAAAAGTCCCCAGAGTGGGTTTGAACCCTTGCCTCTTTTGGATGTTATGCCAAGAGTGTTACCTCTTAACCACGATAGGCTAAAGGAAACCTGCCAGGGTTCCTCTGAAGCTTTTGCTTCCCAAGAGTGTGAAGGCATGTCGACATCTAACCTCAGACAGGTCTCCCGCCTACACTCGGGTCAGAGGCAACACTTGGATAATTTTATTCGGGAGCTTAATAGGTATTCAGTGAATTTGCGCTCCAAACGTTCAGTTATAACGTTAGATAGGATCTTACACTCAATCATCTGTAAACTGTCTTAAACATACCGAATAAAATTTACCCAAGTGTTGCCTCTGTTTGACCAGTGCTGGCTGAAAGGACCATCTGGAGGTTAGATGTCAGCGACATGCCTTCACTCCTCTTGGAAAGCAAAGCGGAACCTGGCAGGTTTCCTTTTAGCTCATCGTGTTTAAGAAGTAACACTCTTGGCATAACATTCAAAAGGGTAAGGGTTCAAGCCCACTCTGGGACTTTTCAAATATATATATATATGTAATATATATATATAACAATATATGTATATATATATGTATATATTCTACATATATATAGTAATATAATAATAATAAAATAGTAATATAAATATAAATATTCATATATATATATATCCGATCGATGATTTTTTTTTTTTGCTATAAGATATCAATATATTTATATATATATATATATATCTGTAATATATATAGATATAAATATTGAAAATAACTTTATATATATATATATATATATATATATATAATATATATATATATAACAATAACCAACAATATATATATATATATATATATATATGTATGACTGTTTTAACCCAAAAAAAATTCCACATAGATATTTGAGGTTATTGCTATTTTACAAGTTTTCTTTAATTTAAAATTGATTCGAAGGGTAGCTGTTATTGTTTTCTTTCATTATTCTTTTTTATTTTATCATTTTATTATTATTATTATTATTATTATTATTATTATTATTATTATTATTATTATTATTATTATTATTATTATTTATTTTATTATTTTATTATTAGTATTTTATTAATTTCTTTATTATTTTTATTTATTTTATTAAATATTGTTTGTTATAAAATTGTTTATTATGTTAATTTTATTTATAATATATGTATACTGTCTTAAAATTTTCTCTTTTCTATTTCGGAAAAGCCCGAGCTATGACCTTTTATAATTGATTGAAAAATAGCACTATTCAATGGCGATGATTCTTACACTTTTTGTTTAAATTTTAAATAATCTTTCATGTATTTCGTAATAATTTATATATCTCCTTGAATCAAATTATGCCAAAGAATAAGAAAATTTATCGTAGCTTTATGAAATTTGTAAAAGATCGATCGTATCTATAATGTTAACTCGTGCCAAGCAGCTACATGATGTCAGCTTTAGACACTCTGACTTATATATATATATATATATATATATATTTTGATCTGCCATTTAAATCTATAAATTTATATAGATATATCTATTCTTTATTATATATCTTCATCTGTAAGCGTAATTGAATTTCATATTAATATATATTATATATTAATTTATTTTTATTTTGAATTTATTTTATTTTTATTGCCCTAAGTAATCTAGTTTTTATTTTATTTTGAATTATATTAGTGAAATTCTGATGGTGTCCCGAAGTAAAAATAAATAATTACAAGAGTACATAGCAGATGGAGGAGTCAGAGAAGGAGTTGAAACTACTCCTGAGTGGAGTTAGATTGGAGCTGGAGATGGAGGTGAGTAGGAGTAAAGCGGTGCTTGAATCAAAACTTGTTTTCGACTTGCCTAATGTATGTTATATCAAACCCTATGCAAGGATGGCTGCTGAGATCGAATGCGTTGTTATTACTCGCCTAACAATGGTAGCAGCGGTAGTAGTTTTTTTTAGTAGTCACCATAGTCACTCCCTTTGAATTTTCATTATCATTATTAATTTGTTTAACGGATTGCGTGAAGAGATGGCCAATGGACGGCGCTCAAGCATTCGCGATTCGGCACAACCTCAGAGCTGGAGAAAAATCAATTAATTATTATCTATATTAATGGTCGACATTACCCGATAAACCGCTTTAGAAAGTCAAGGAAGTAGTGAAAATAGAAGAAGGGAAAGTGTTCAACTTTATTAGTTGGATACATGTAAGAATGAGTGTGGCAGTTAAATTTGGGGCAAAAGAGCTGAACAGAGAAAAGATGAGATTGTGTGGAAAGGCATTCACTAAGCCTTTCTCACAGAAGAAGGTGTGCGAGAAGAGGGTTCAGAAAAGCAGTGTCCATTGTAATAGCGATAGTATAATGAAAGTGCTGCATAACAGTTCGACAAACAGTGAAAGTGCTGCATGCAGTAATTCAACGGACAGTGAAAGTGCTTCATGCAGCAATTCGACTGGTAGAAAAACATTGAAGAGAGTCAGTGAGAGAAGTAGAGTTGATAAGACGAAAAGCCCTAGACTGTCTTATCAAGAAGAACTGTACTTGTAGAACAATCCAAGATATTTAATGCATATTTCATACAAAGGCGAACAACGCCCCTATGGCGAGCAGAGCATGCAATTGGGGTAGGATAATAGCTCAGAAGACACCTCTGAATATCCATCCACTCAGAAGCTTGTTTAGGGATAGAGATAATATGATGGTTCTTTTAAGAAATTAAAGACAGAAGAAAGTTTGGGTGTTGTTTTCGAAGATTTAGTTGTGTGGAAATTTATGCCGAGTAGGTAGATGAAGAAACTGACATTTTCAGGCATTCAAAATTGAATAGGCCCCTGCCCGTGAGTGGTGAAAAAAAGGATCTGGCTCATTCCGAATGCTCCACCTTTTCAGAAATCTCCTGCAGGATATTTTCAATGTCCGATCTCCGGCCAGCAGGTCTTTCCCTAAGGAGTTGAACATTATTTCCTTAAAAATTCGGAATATCTAGTTTCATACAGAATAATAGTTTTAGAGATATTAGCTCTAGTTTCGCATATAACTGTAAGAAATAATTGAAATTCATACTGTATGTTGTAGATGAATTATAATTGTGAACTTTTTCTTTATTTTTGCTGATTTTTTTTAAACAAATATTGTAAATCTTTAATATTTAAAATCTATCTTATATTGATGAGATTTATGCATCTTTGTATTCCTTTTACACTTGATTGCAGTAGTACGTTTTATATAAATGTTAAAAATATTTTCTTTAAATTTTATGTAATTTTTACGTATAAGTAGTCTGTACATAATGATGGGAAACTATTCATAAAAAACACATTTAAAAAAATTACATTTTTAATGTGAAATTAAAAAAAATTGTAATATTTAAAAAAATATAATTATTTTTTTTTACAGTTCTTATAATTATTATTATTTTTTTTGCGATTTATCCACTTTTATGATTTTTTTTCGGGGTAGATATATATATTGGTCCTTACAAACTTCTATTCAAAGCTCTACTCTTCGTAACCAACTTTTTGACATCTTGCTCCAATATGAATTGTCGATTTTAAGTGTCTCTATCTCATAAAAGCTT
>JABUQX010138792.1:22500-25000 GCA_015478945.1 Trachelipus rathkii
TACATACGTCTGCTTCATATTTTAAATTAAAGCCTTTTCTCTCTCTCTCTCTTCTCTCTCCTTTCTTCTCTCTCTCTCTGCTCTCTCTCTCTCTCCTCTCTTCTCTTCTTCTCTCTCATCTCTCTCTCTCTCTCTCTTTCTCTCTCTTTCTCTTTCTCTCTCTCTCTCTCTATCTCTTCTCTCTCTCTCTCTCTCTCTCTCCTCTCTCTCTATCTCTCTTCCTCTCTTCTCTCTCTCTCTCTCCTTTCTCTCTCACATCTTCCACTCTTCCTCGTCATCTCTTCTTCTCTCTTCTATCTTTTATATATTCTATACTATTATAGTATATTATATTTTTATAATATTAATTAATATATATATATTATATTATATATTAATATATATAATATAATATATATATATATATATATTATATATATATATATATATATATATAATATTATATATATATAATATTAAATATATAATATATATAATAAGTTATATATAATATATATATAATTATATATTATTATTATATATATATTTATATTATTATATATATATTATATAATATTATATATATATATTATTTATAATATATAATATATGTTATTATAATATATATATATATATTATATATATATTAATATATATATAATAGTATAATTATATATAATATTATATTATTATATATATAATATATAATAATATAATATATATATATATTAATATTAATATATATGATGGATACAACGTTACTTAATCGACCCACACGGAAACGGGAGAACGGTATAAGTTATATATTAATATATATATATATAAAGAGAGAGGAGAGATCGAGAGAGATAAGATGAGGAGAGTGAGAGAAGAAGAGAGAGAGAGAGTAGAGTAGAGATGAGGTAGTAAGTAGGAGGGCGGGTGATACGAGTGAGTGGTAGGTATAGTAGGGATAGTTGAGTATATATATATATATAGTATATATATATATATTATAGTATATATTAATGATATGAGGCATGATAAGTATAGTAGGTTAGTATTAAAGCGGCGTATTACTGTAATACGTAACAACTGCTAATGTGTTTACAGAACGCAAGAGGAATAAATCTGTTAACAACCATCATTTGTTTAAGTTTGTAAAAGTAAAAAAACATCGTACATTCCTAAAACTTTTGTATATTGTATTTAAAGTATTTTTTTATTTTATGTGAGTTTTAAATATTTATTTTTGGTGGACTTTGGAGAGAAGCGTGGAGGATTTTTGCGCCGACTGGTATCCAAGGGTGTATATGGGTCATTTGTAGTGGTAGCTATCGTTATTGGTTAAAACTAAGGACCTATGTGCGGTCGCCTAATCATGGAGGATATATTAAGATATAGAAAGTAAGTCATATAAGAAGTATATATAGTAATATAGAAGGAGATATATATGATAATGAGCTTATATATTATTATTATATATTAAGTAAGCGTAATTACAGTATAGTTAGGTAAGAGGTAATATAAGGATTTCAACTTCAGTATTTTATCCAACTTTCTCTAATAGATTATTATATCCACTCTCAGACGGTTTGATATAAAGTATGATATAGTATTTGATCTCGGATATAATAAATTAAGTCAATTTGATTATTGAGTCAGATTTAGAGAGGATATAGCGAATGAGGTTCGATATATCTTGTATTATATCTGATATTGTGTGGCCTGGCGATATATGTATCGAGGCCGATATGAAGTTATTTTTAATTAATATAAATCCGGGCGTTTCGCCATATATCGGATTTTACGCACTATTTAATTCGATATTTATTTAAGATATCTGCGGACTTCTCCTAATAATATTTACGGTATTTATTAATGTAATAATAAGCTATATATATGATATTTTGATAAGTCACTATAGGTAAGTTATCATAAAATTAGGTTTACTATTAATAAGTTAGAATATTAAATATTTATTGATTCTATATAATCACGAACTAATATTTAAATATTTTAAATTGGATGTGAGTATAGAACTATCTAATATATATACTTGCCACTCACTGAAGTCTGGTATCTTATAGAAAATTCAATTAAATTATTATGATATTAAAAATATGAAATATAATATAGAGTTCGGTAATAATATGATGGCTCTATACCTTATCACGTTATGCAAGTAAAGAGAATAAGCCGATTTATCAGTATATCGACTATTTGCGTATAGACTATCAATATCTCAGACTCTTCTCTAACTATATTATAGGCGGCAGTCTGCCGCTAGTTAAGTGTATACTAAGATATTTGATTAATATATTTTTTATTAGATCAGTGTTTGTCTATTTTAACTAATTTCGAAAATGACTATATATATCATAATGTCATTATAATTAGTGGTCACCTGATGAGTTGAATAATATGTTAAAAACAAATTCGTGATATACTTTCCTGGAGGGAAAATATTGAATATTGGTCTTGTACTGGTTATACTCTAGCATATAGGAGTTCCACATGAGATAATTTATTGATGACAGGT
>JABUQX010138793.1:0-15000 GCA_015478945.1 Trachelipus rathkii
ATGACTGACTAGAGTCTTACAGTTAGGGTAAATAGTTTTGTTTTACCTCATATATGTGAAGTTGTTGAGAAAATATGGTTGAAATGAGTAGTAGGATTGATGACCTCGATGGTCTGCAACTAGCCTAAGAAATATCGGAGACCTCCTAATACACTCAAATAATTTAAAGAAGTGTCATATAGTGTTCAATGGATCTCTTATGGCTTAGGGACTCTGCTTATCTTAGCATGTATGATGATATGTAATGAAATTAATAAAGTATATTAGCTAGAATATAGAACGTAATTAGAGAGTTTGTGATTGGTATGTGAAGAATAAGGAGGTAGAAATTGAATGAGCATCGAATAAAATATGATAGTATAGTGTAATAACGTTTTTTTTAATAGGTATTATACAAATAAGATGATGGTAATAAATAATAATAAATAATTATGAAATTAGAATGATAGTGCGATATTGTTATAATTTTATGTAATGTTAATATATAGTAGGATAATAATATGAGTAGTAGTATTGGTATAAATACCGATAACCGAGAAATATTAGAAGTTCCTGAAAATAAAGAGAAAGAATGGATGAGTCGGTGATACGAAATGCATCTGAACCAAGGAGAGAGCCACTTAATTGTGCATTGCCTTTGGACAAGAGTGCGAGAGAATCAAATTTTAGATGACATGATTCGGATTGGATATTGGCGGTGAATATAATATGTCAATACGTTAGGAGAGAGACATAGGTATAATATGGCAACAACACAACAAGAAGGAGGCCAGTGGTATGGAGACCATTATCTTAACCAAAAGTATACTTGACTGGCACCAATTAGTATACATAGAGGGTGACGAGGTACTAGTCAAGCATCGCGAGAGTCTAAACACTCGGTTTGAATGTTCAGTAAAAGCTGAGAGTTGGACATAGTATTATATCTGCCTCTGAATAAGTACAGTAAGGTAGACACTTTAATGTCTCCAACTGTAAGTACTTAGTAGCTGTATGCAACCCAGAGAGGCCTGAAGAGAGAGAGGTAAAAGAGCCAATAGGAGCTTTAAATACTTGAATTACTTGAATTTATATATATTATACTCTATATATATATCATTGAGCTTTCTAATTTACGATGCTTGTAGCTAAACTCCTCTATACTCCATATTACCTTAGGAGAAAATATAGAGGGTTAGGTATATGAATGAAAAAAGGAGAAAGATATATATCATATTATAATATATATAATTATTTATATTATATATATTATATATATATATATATATTATATATTATTATATATATATATATATATTATTAAATATATATATTATTAAATATAATAAATATATAAATACGTAGTATAATATATATATTAATATATATTTAGTAATATATATATATTATATAGAATATATATATATTATCTATATTATATATATATTAAATATATATTTATATATAAATATAAATATATATAATATAATATATATAATATTAATATATATAATAGCCCTAAATATATATATAATATTATATTATAATATATATATATAATTATAGTAAGAATTGTTATAATAATAAATACTAAATAAAATTATCTTTAATGTCTATTTATTTTTAAAAATGGAGTGAATCGTGTGGACTATTAGATAACGTCACGATTGATACACCTACGTTAAATTTAGTTTGATAAATATATTATAAGAGCAGAAAGTCAAATAGCTTTTTATGGTGCAAGAGCAAGAGAATAATGTAGTGGAGGCCAGAGTCATTAAAATGGGTGTCTCTCTGAGATAGTATGTTAGCCGCTTGTAGTTGCCAGTCCTTGTGATTTTACTTTTATTTTGTATTAGTTTATATTATATATTTAAATAATAATTTGCTACTTTTAACAAATATTTACAAGATTTTTGGGCTATTTTTATCACATCTAAATATAGATATTTCATCATGTTAAATAGTAATATTTATATAGTAATATAGTATTTATGTAATTTGTATATGTGTATATATTTAAATATAATATAATTATTAATAAATATCTACATATATATTATTGTATAAATATAATAGTTTATTAAAATATGAAATATATTATCTGAAAAGTAGGCCGGGTACGATACACTTACAAAGAATAAGGGGGAAACTCGCGAATTTACATATTCCCCACAGAAGTGGAATCGCGGGGAAATACCTGGAAAGCTATTCATACACCTTATAATATAAATAATTAAGATATATATTTATAATATAAATTATAAATAAATTATAATTAATAAAATAACTATATTTATCTTTCCATATTTTTAATCTAATATTAAGAATCGAAAGGTTCAAATAAGTTACTTTTAAGTTAAGACAATATAAGAAGTTTACACTTATTTAGAAAATTAACCACATAATATATACTATATATTGGAAATCTTCATAAGCCAGTAAATTGGTACTTATTATAACCTACTTAGTTCCCAAAAAAATTTCGCTTATTACAAAGTATGTAAAAAAAATATTTATTAAAATATATATAATATATTATTTGCCAAGAATACAAACGAATAATAAAAAGAAGAAGAAAAAAAAAAAAAAAATTAGCGGGCTCGCTGAGAGACTCGTCCAGAGAGACTTGAAGGAGGACAAAGATAGGAGGTTGGCGGAGAGATCGTTTTTCGTACTCCTAGATCCAACTGATTGGAGGCGAAGTGCGCACGGGTCCGCGTGAGGTTGGTAACTCCTCCACACCAGCTCATTCCCACAATGGAAAGCGAAAAAGATGAGAGAGCATAATGTGACAGCTTGCAAGTGTGTTCTAGAAGTTATATGGACTTAAAGCTCCATCCCCGGAGGGGGATATAATTCGATGTCCGAGTTTCGGGGGTAACATAGGAATCGTACGGGTCGTGGTCCCCGGAAAGCGGTAGAGGACTGATGAAGACGGTAAAAAGAAATTATGGTCTTCTCCACCCCGAGATCTTGTTTTTCATCAGCCATTATTTTATCAATAATTAATTTTATAGGTTATCAATATTGTTTATATGGGTAATGGTTAAAATAAGACTATTAAGTTCTATATTGGAACATTTGACTGTAGTTTTTTATAGATATGTTTATTAATTTTTCCCTATAACTCATCAATCTACTTATTACTATCTATCCTAGGTTGTATAATGTGATATAATAAAATAATTAGTTGAGTCCATAGGTGCAAAGTAGTCTATTCATAAAGGTGTTATGAGGATAACTGGGCTTCCCAGATGAAATGTAAATGAAGAAGGTGGAATTTTTAACCACTGGACACTATGCCTCTCCACCTATATATTCTTTTCTCTATGAAAGTACAGAAGCCCAACACTATATACTAACTCTTATATAGTTTTACCAGTGAATAATCAATTATTCCAAGCTTTGTTGCATTCCTTCCTCAATTCAAAAGATCACTCACTCAATATCATATAGTTAATACTAGGAAGACGAATGAAAAGCAGCAACTAATCATCTGAAACTGTATTTAAGTTTATTTATTTTATTACTATAGGTATTTTTTATACATTAGTAATACCGCCTTATATATGGGAAAAATTACCAATAGTTATGTATTGGTGGGCATATATGGTGAGATAATTTATTATAATATTAAGAACTTGAGATATTTTTTTTACGCAAATGTAGGAAATAGCCGATCAGTGGATAAGGTAAGGGGTTTCTTATAATTAAAGCTATTTTTTTATTAGTGAGAATCTGAAGACTAATAGTCCCCTGAATTTCTTCCAAAAATGACAAGTGCATACAATGTCCTAAATATATGGTTGCTCACCCAGAAAGGTATATTCATAAAAAGTTACCTATCCCAACTATCAATATAAATTGTATTGAAAACTATAAATAGTATAGAAGTCACTACCTAGGCCCCCCATATAGCAGATATATATAGAAATAAGATCCATCCTCAAAGATATATTTCCAAATACAAGAACCATAGGAAGAAGAAAATATAATAATAATAAATTAGGAAAAAATGTAGAAGAGGAGAGATTAGTAAAACAGACAGTCTGA
This sequence comes from Trachelipus rathkii, assembly GCA_015478945.1. Taxonomy (NCBI): domain Eukaryota; kingdom Metazoa; phylum Arthropoda; class Malacostraca; order Isopoda; family Trachelipodidae; genus Trachelipus; species Trachelipus rathkii. The sequence continues at coordinate 4,036 of JABUQX010138793.1, forward strand.
CATTACTCGAGACATGAGAAATAACGAGACCATAGAACGCAATTATTACACCACATGTAATAATAGCATGTGTGCTGACAGAAGAAATCTTATTTCTCTTATTTAACAGCGTTCATAAAGGATATTAACTTATTTCAGCGCACACACATCATACCTTGAGAAAGAAAGTGTTTACCCTTAAATCCTCCCACTCGGTTAAGCAACGCATTACTATTAATGTATGATACCACCAGCTGGGACGTCTTATTCCTTTCATATGCGCACATCACATCATAATGATAATACCGACCTTTTAATTTATTTACCTTCTATTGTATATAAAAAGTGGAAAAAACTACGTTCACGCCTCTTATAGTATTAATCGGAACCAAATATCTACATAGACACAAGGAGTTCGCGTTTGGAAACAAGGTACAATCTCCTACTAATCCTAAATTTCAATATCCCTTATTGTGCTTCGCAGGAGGATGAGAACAATGTAATTATACTCCTACTACAAACCCTTCGGTAAGGGTGTGAGAAATCCATAGGCGTTAACAGATAACGTATGATTAAAAGAAGATGTTAACTTATAGGGTTTTAAAGCTGGTTGAGTAGTTGGGCGCCAATATTAAGTAAAGAAACGAGACCTGCGCGTGGGTCCCAGCTACCGGGAAACAACTTTTTTTAGGACCCGGATAAGATCTTGGCTCCAGGGGGAATGTCAAAGTGGAGAGATACGATCAGGGACAGATAGAATCATAAGTTCTAACAAATGTGTCAAGTATGGTGGCGAAAAGCGTATATATGATCTAGTATAACGTGAATAAAGGCTGACCTTATACATTATAATAGTATTGAGGATACAAAATATTTATGGATAACTACTAGTGGTAGATGGGTATACTAATTGAGAATGTCAGAGGAATAAAAAATGTGTAGTGTTTAAAATATATGAGATAGAGTAGATAAGTGAGGTGAGTGGATAGGAGTATATGATATATTTAAAGAAGTATGCAACGGATATTATAGATATATGTCTTATATATTCGCTGAGAGTGACTAAGTACACACCACATGAGATGTAAAGTGAAATAGTATATAGTGAAATTAAGATGAGTTATATGGTACTGAATTGTGAGTGTAGAATAATAGTGATGTCATGTAGCTGGTGTGGAGAGGAGTAAGAGAGACGGGTAGAGATAATGGAGTTGCATATATTTTAGATGAGCTGTTACTGTGGTATCAATTTTAAAATAGTAGTCTATGGATAGACTTATGTGTGTGTGAAGTCTAGAATTCTAAAGGATTTCTGTAAATTTAAACGCTTTGAACACAAGGGGAAAACGGTTCTTAAAAGGGATATTAGGCTGTGGTTTTGTGATACTGTGATATAGAGTCATCAAGAATAAACATTGCGAGGAAGTAAATCTGTATAATGACACGAGTAGTAGGGCCATAAAACTTACATTATTTGTTGGTTATGTTGATCTAAATTTGGAACTTCACCTTTTTAAATGCTGAATGATGTTCTGGATACGGGGGGTGGAAGTAGTGGAAACTTACAAGAATATTAAAGAGAGATAGGATTAATTAACAATTATTTTTTTAAGTAAGAGAAGTTGTTGTACTCTTGAAAATTGGCTATGGGATTTGAATAAAGTTTTTGTTGATTCATAAATTTAATATAGGGGATGGAGGAGGATCTGAGTAAGGTGGCGTCGAGTTTAAGAATGTATAATTATACATTTTTTGTGATGATACCTCGTAAATGAGGGAGCTGGGCTGGGAGATAATTATGATGATATGTATGTTAGCTAAATTAGTTAAATAAAAGGATGATGAGTAGATACATCTGCTGTGAGAGTAGATTGGGAATTACGTGTGTTAGTTAAATAAAATGTAAGTGCGTAAATAACTAATCTAATTATAACTGCTCAAAGAAGCTATTAAACTCATCACAAAGATGCATATTATTGAAAGCAATCAATAATTTTTTTGAGTAAACCATAGCTATGTATTGGTATCGTATTGGATAGACTGAAGGCTGGATCCGATAGATCAGTGATACGAAGACTTAACGATATTAGAGAATTTTACATAAGAGAAAACCCAATAGACTAATGTGATTGATATTAGAGACAGGAGTATGATAGAAAGCTATCATTCGGTGGTGGAGATGTTTAGAATCAGTGGGTAAAAAGGAGGAGTAAAAGAGAGAAAGAGAGAGTTATAAAAAGTTATGAGAGAGAAATGGAGGATTATAAACAGAGAGTTTTTTATCTCATCTAATGATTTGTTTTGTAATATACTTCCACTGGTAAGTATTAGAGAAACTTATTAATCATAAGCCGTTAGTGGCCCGGTTGGAGCTTCGGCCAGAGGCCCAAAAAGAGATAGTAGAGTTGTGATTATTATTTCTTGGAGATACGGCAAGGTTTAAGAGGTAACCAATTGAAGGGAGAGATAAGGCGTAAGAGCATAGTTTAAGTGAGATTGTACAAGAACAAGTAAGGTTTTCACACGAAAAGCTTTTAATAGGTGGGCGAAAACCATGATGATAAATCGGAAAAAATATATGAGTATAATTAAGGTGCAACCGAAGTAACATTAACGTAATAGAACTGTAGAACCATAAGTGTCATGTGGGTGCATATTAATGTATAGGATATGACCTAATTATGATATTATAAGTCAGTGGGAAAAATACATTGCATTTATTAGAAAAGAAGAATGTAAAAAAATTTTTTTATACAATGAAAAAATAATTTGAGATGTGGTAAAGTATGTTAGTTGAAGTAAAGATAATATGTTATGTTCACACAGTTAGTCTGTTATATTTGGTGGACCATAAGAGGTGATGAAGCTGTTAAAAGGTAAAATAAGAAGCGCGCTGTGGTTATGACAGTGCTAACTAAAAGTTTTATGCAAATAAGACTCGAATCGTTCAACGCATAAGTAAAGTACCCTGTGCTTGGAACCTTAATAGTGAACCACTATAAATAACCATTTAAAAGAGAGGAGATAAAAATTATATCCGACTAACTACTATAAAAACTACGATGGAAAGCTGAATCACGTATGCGAAGATTGTGAAAACCAAGATGGTATTATACAACTAGACTATCAGTTTTGCGATAGTGCCCGGTGGATAGCAGAATCGAGAGAACATACAAGGTGTGATGAGGATTCATTCTGGTTTTACAAGGTCTTCTTAAGAGTATTTCGGTGGAAGAGAAGACGTTAGCAGTTCTTTGGCGAAAAATGGTTAATCACCAAAAATGAAAAAAAATATTCATGTGGTAATTCCTGAAACTGGTAGACGATAATGAATAGGAGAAGATGTTCGTGCTTGTTGTTAACCTGAATTGAGAAAACCTCTACTAATTTTGGATAGTGAGGAGCGATGTGTGGATTAAGTTAATATACATCTGTCGCGAAATAATCTGCGGATAAACATATAAGTATCCCACTCTCACCTTACTATGTATCTAGTAACAAAATAGAAAAGAATTTGCCCGCAGTGTCTTACGTGCAAAGAGGCTAAGCCCATGTAATGTGGTTTTGGCACTGGATTGCTAAGAATGAAAATAAGTAAGCACAGAAAATTAGGTATTCCTAATATCGGTTAGATAGCACTCGAAGTTTAATTATAGTAAAGAAAGAGCCGGGTAACATACGGAGAGAGCACTACGGGGAGATAATGTTGTAACCACCGAATTAAAACGGTGAGATCATATCTGCAGGTATTAGATGAAATATATGTAAGAAATAGGATTCAGATAAGCGAGTAAATATGGATAGGATAGAAAGGATAGGTGATTCTGAGATATGAAGAATATTAGGAAGTTGTAAGATAATAAAATGGAGTATTATGGAGGTGATATATATGATTTTCACATATAGGGAGATTATATGGTAGGAGTATCGAGTTAAAGTAACCTAATATATCTTTAGTTATAGGGTATAAATAAAGGTGAGAGAAGGATAAAGGGGAATCTGTTGTAAAAATTATATTAAGGAGAATTATAGTTTATTTGAGTGTATGAGTATATGAGGTATATATAGATAGCCGTAATGCTGGGTATATTGGTCGAAAGAGTGGCGTCCGCAGTGACTGTAGATAGGACTTGATTAAGGTATAGAATGAAACCCAAGGTGCGTATATTAGTAAGAGCTGGTAGAAGGATGATGTGGAATCAAACATATCTTTTACATATCATATTAAAACATAATTGATTGGAAAAAATAGGGAGAAGAAGAATATAATATTATTATTTAGTAATTTTAATATGATTATAACTATAATAAATATAGGTACGTATATAATAGAGTTATAATAAATGAGTAGTAAGCTTTATTGTGAGGTATTATTATTATAATGAATTATATATGTAAGTATGGTGAGTACGGAGTTGTGAATGGCCGGAATACAAAAGTATGTATGACGAATAGATATATGATATATGCAATTAGACGCGCATGTTTTAAGTAAGATATTTAATTATGGTGGTGTCAATGGTAAGTGCTGAAAAATTTCTCGCATTTAGTGCATCTGGAATAGTGGGTTATTCGGCTCGAGACATTTGCTGGGTTTTGCTGTCTATCGATCTCCATTCCGATCACTACTATTTCAACCTTGTCCATACATGGATACGGAGGTATCCAATGCCAATCATTAGGAAACTATCACTATCGTTTATTACTGAGTGCAGGAGATTAGCACTAAGTCAATAATTAGCGCTGTTCATAGACTTAATAAAGATCGGATGAGCTACGGACGACCTCTGAGTCGGTAGTCTGTAGTGCGACAACATATTTACAGACAATCCCTTAATTCTACTTTATAGTCATCGACCTTATTAGGATCGTGTGGGTGAGAAAAAAAACGAAAAATACCATGACTCAAAATATGAATGTCACGACTCTTGCGTGTTGACCGAGGCACAGTTAGTAGAGGTAGTAGTAAGAGTGGATTGTGTCAGGGGGGTTAAAGTGTTGAGGAACTTAGTTGAGCCGGTGTGTGCCCACTACGACAAAAATATGCTAAATTGGCGTCAGAGATAATAGTTAGTCTAAATAAATGCAGTATATTGGCTTCGAGAAGAGTTGTAGGATGTCGACCCGTGGATCAGTCGGTTCATCGAGTGTTGACAAGTTATCGGTTAGATCGGAATGGAAAAATCAGGCTGAGTCAGAATGTTACATGAGGTTATAACAATATTGTAAAGATGTAAATATCATGAAGTTTGAAATATGAGAGTGTTTGTGGAGGAGGAAAAGAGAAAGAGGGTGATGGATGGTATTGGTAGAAAAGGCGAATGGTGTTGATTGGATGACGTAAGACGTTGTGGGAGCTGACAAAACAAAGGATGTTATAGGGAATGTGGGAGTAAAGACCATGAGTAGGTGTAGTTGGATGGGATTAAGGTTAGAATGGAGCAAAAGTGATAGTTGTGTGTTCGTTGGTGGGAAGGAACATGAGATGTAAAGGATCGGGTATGAGAGGGTGAGATATGTAAAGGGAAACTGAAGTTATATGTCGAGAGTGGCATAGGAGTCTTGAGCGACTGATGGTGATGTAGTTAGATGTCTATCGGGTAGATTTTGGTGTGTTATTGTGATGCTGATAGATGAGACTAGAATACTAGATCATAGGGATTAATCATTTAAAAGAAAATATTTAGTTGTATGTGCAATGTAACAATATGGTAGTGTCGGAAGTGGTTTTGGCCGAATGAAATGGTCCATCATGGCACCGAATGGCCCTTAAGTGTTGCAATGAGCTGAGGTGTGCGTGTAGATGTATAGGTCCCTGGGGATATTAATAATCCTATGGAGAATGAGTATAGGTCGTTTTGAACTGTATTATGATGAGTTAGGTGATGGGGTGGAAGAAGATAGGGGAGTAAATGAGAGATATTAATGAAGTATTGTCCATTGCGCTTGACACAAAGGTTTGCGTACTGTGCGCGGACAAGGATGCTATAAGTGGAATATAGTTTCGTGTTTGTGGTTAACAGCTTGGTTCAAACACACCACTCAACGAGTCGCGCTGAGATATGCCCAATTAGAGGTGGTTTGGGTGAGGAACGGTCTGTCCTCAAAAGTGTTCAACGCCTCTACACCCTCCACAAATTCAGGACCAGCATGAGAGAGGCCACAGACCGCACGCCTTTTTTTAAAAAGTGTAGGAGAGAATTAAATTCAGGGCGGAAAGGCACTCACAGACAGAAATTGAATAAGGGAATTGGCCCAAAACGTCAGGGAACAGAATGGTGGTGAGGATATACGGAGGAAAGCAAAACACGCAAAGCTGTAACTAGCTCCTGTTAGGGAGGTACCAAGAAAGATATCAACGACAATGGCATTACAGGGCAGTCCTTGTGCGCTACAAGGCCCGTAAAAGGGGGTGGGTACAGATAAATAAGTTTTACACTCGAGCTACTATGCCACGCTGGGGGTTAGCCTATAGAGACATAGAGAGCGCAAGCAACCAAAAGAACATTTTATAAGCCTTGGCCCCTATGTAGAGTGCCCCGATGTCTTAGCTGGCAAAAAGTCCATGGTGAATGCCCCCCGCGCTTAAGGCCCACCGCCGCCCGGCCATGCCGAGTTGTATTGGGAGAAACACAGTACTTGGCGGGACAGTACCAAGGCGGTCGGAATGATATGCAATCTTGGGGTTTTAGCTTGGAGCATAAAATAGAAGGAGAAAGAAACGTTACTGCCAAGTCCCTTACAACAGAACTCCCAGTTTTCTCTGAGCCGCTAAGCACCGTAGGGTTGCATGAAGGCTTTCATGACAATTTTTTTTTTGTTTATGTTAGGCCCAAAGGATTGTTTTAATATTGTCTCCAAATGAAGGAAGGACGAAGAAACCGTCGGATATAGAAGAAAATATTGACAGTTAAGAATTACGTTTTAGAAGAGAGATTTTCAGATGTTTTTTTTAAAGAGATGATAAACCCGATTAGAGACCGAAACCCATCCCTCCGGAAATTCTATCCAGAATCAGCGAGAATAAATAAGAAAAAGATTAAGACGAAGCAATTCCCTAGAAAGTAAAAGAGGGCCAGGAACTGAAATGAGTTTGAAAAATGAGGTTTCCGACGTCCCATCGGTATATATGAAAGGGAGTAGAAGTTAAGATTTGCCGGTTGAAGAAATCTAATGAAAAAGTAGGAAATTAAAGTAGGAGATAGATACAGAAACCCTTGAGAAGAAACACCAACTTTATTGGCAAGAAAAAAGAGACGTTTGTCCCATCCAACAACAGCCCCGATAATTAGAGATTGGAAAGGAAGGCTAACCATAAATTAAAGCAAAGAGAAAAGAGGAACCCAAAAGTGAGGGGAGCTGGAGAAAGCCAGTGGACGCATGCCCATACTCGGTCCCCCCAAATGCTTTGCTTATTGGTTCAAAAAGCGCCACCATACTAGTCCCTCCCCCATAGTTTCTAATGGCGGAAAGACCCAATAAATCGTTAAAAAGGAAAGTATTCGCTAAAAGAAACTTGTCCGGCAGCCGCTCGAAAGTCCCGTGACTGGCTTTTATCAGAAAGAAGGAATGAGAGTTTTCAGTAATCCTAAAGAAGTGAGGGGGGTTGAGAAAGGGTTTCCAAAGATCTTAGATTATAAATACAAGTGTGAGAGCTTTAGGGCTATAGTTAGAAGGATCGGAGCCTTTTTTTTCCTTTTTTTTCCTGAAATGCCGTTGGACAATGTTGCGAGCTTCCCTCCACTGAGGGTATAAGTGCTAGTTAATGGAGGACATAAGAGTAATAGTTTGTGACAGGGGCGGGGTATTACGGAAGCTCGAACCCCCTTTTCTCAAACCTTTGGAAGATGCCATTCTGGGTCTCTACCCTTTGTTTCTTTCCCTATTTTTCTTCCCTTTAATAGATTTTTCTAAGGGGCCCCCCTAATGGCCACCCCGTTATCAAATTTTTAATCACAAGTAAAAGAACATAGTGACACCTGAAGTAGGAGGAAGGAGGATGGTAAAGAGATTATTCCTAAGAATCGTTCCCCCTAGGGTTTTATTTTTCTGAGTTTTTAATGAAAATAATATAGGAGGCCGATAAGGACATTGGCCTTTTTCAATTTGAGAAATTGGAAAACAAGAACCATAAGGAAAGGGGCAGATTTAAGCTAGAAGTTTGCTTAGAGTGGTTTTTTGTGGAAAGAGTCCCAGGAAAGATTTTTGTCCCAGTAGGTAAGAACTAACGGGAAAGTATATGCCATTCCTTTCTGTATTGGTATGAAATAATGCCAACTCTTTGCTTCGTCCGAAAAGAATAGTAAATCCCCCATATCATTTAGATTTGCTGGAATGAAAAGAATTGGCTTGGAGATGTGTGTTATTTGGGAAGAACAGAAAATAATTTCATTCCACCGCGCTCCCGGAAGGTACGCACGGTTGTCTTTCTCATCCGGCCATGAATGCCTCCCCAGAACATGTCTAAGACGATTGAAACCTGGTTCATTTTTAATGAAGGGAGAAAGAATTTTAAGTTTTATGTACAATGAAATGCACTTGCCAGTCCCGACACGGTTACAGCTTCCCTTCGTTTTTATCCTTTTAAATAATTACTGAACATTATCAATCCAAAATTAAAATTGTTTCTCTGAGGTAGCCAATTTTGCTATCATCTGCAAACTTTGGAAACCCTTTACATTTTAAGTCCCCCCCTGGGTTAAATATTGTTTACATATAATGAAAAAACAGCAAACTTGACCTAAAGAACATCCGTTTACTTGGACCACACATGGGTCTCCTCAATTTCATTAATTTAAATACTTTCAATATTCCAAATTTAATATTACATTTTATTATTTATTATTATTAATTTATTTATTAATAATAATAATTGGTAATTAATTAAAAGAGATTGTAGCAATTCAAAAATTTGAACTTCGGTAGCTTTTAGGTAACAGTTTGTAACCCCCTGAACACCCCTGTTCCTACAACATCCTTAAATATAATATATACTATAATATATAAAATATTAATATATATATATATATATAATATATAATATATTTATATATAAAATATATATATATTATAATATATATAAATATATATATATATATAGAGAGAGAGAAGAAGAGAGATTTTTTCTTTTTTTTAATTATATTTTTTCAAATAAAATCCACGGTCATCGTCGCTATACAATATTCCATTGTCAAAATTTAACTTTGCATGTAAATCATATCACATAATCCGCAAAAATTCAATAAAACTTGTGGCCAATCAAACATTAATATATATAATTTTATATAATTAATTATTGTTATAATAAATATTATATATATATTATTATATATATATATATATATATTATGTATAATTAATATTTAGTAATATAGAGTGTATTATCTAATATAATATGTCTATAAATTAGTTGTATATTCATATAAATATATAACATTTATAAATTATTATATATATTAATATAATAAATACTATATATATATATATATAATATATATAATATATAATATATATATATATTATATTATATTAGGTATGTACCGATACCAGAAAAAAAGGCCGATACCGACTCTATTTTTTTAGGGTTGCCGATACCGATACCTGATACCGATTAACTTTTATTAAATAAATAATACACAGTAAATTAAGATAGAAATATTTTTCCAAACTGCCCTTAGGCAAACTCAAAGAATGGCAATTCCAGTAACACTACTTAGTCCATTTGTTATTTCATATTTGGTTTGGTGCCCATATTTTGATTTTTATAAATTAAAATATCGGAAATGAATAATTTCGATCTTATTCATAATATTTTTAACAGTGAAATGGAGAACCCAAATATTCCATTTTCCCTGTTTTCAAAAGTAAAAAGTATTAACCAAGTTCAAAGCTACAGCTTTTTAATGTTTAAAAGCAATGATTTTCATTTACCGAAGAATTTCTTTAACTACTACCAATAAATAATAAAAATAATGAAAGAGAACCTCAATTAAATCAGCCCGAAAGTTAAATAAAACGCTATACTTCAATGACATAACATTAAAAAATACTCCTTTTTTAAGATAGATTACTCATTCATACTCAAATTCAAAAATTCACAAAATTGTGAAATGCAAAAACAATTTAAAGCTTTTCATAGTATTTGACCGAGACGGAACCTATTTTCCCTTTTTGGGGTGTTTACTTCCCCTACCTAACCTTACGCTATAAATACGCTCTCTCTCTTTCGACTAATAAAGGAGGTGCTGATAATTAATTGGCCCTTGCAAGCACTTTAAATTAATAGAAAACTGGCCCCCATTTTTCCCCATGCCACCGCATGGAAAAAGAATCCTTCCTATAGGCAGCATCTCATGTTCGAGAGCCTCATCTTCCTCTTTTCACAAGACTTGCAATTTTGATTATCTTTGCTTTCCTTGGATGACTGGTCTTTCAGTTTTTAATGAATGAAAAGGTTTCCTGGTGTTGTTCGCCTTGAAGGTGGAATGGGCCATTTCGTCATGAAACTTATCAAAAGTCTAACAATATCCAAAATTCCTTCATTTTCCAAGTAAAGTTTTTATTTTGCCTGAAAAGCTTTACCATCCCCCGGTCACTATCAAGTGCTGTTTGGCCCAGGGTTTTGCCAGATAAGGAAAGGCCTTTCCCACTTCTTCTTTTGTCTCTTTTTTTTTTTTTTTTTTTGTTCCAAGTGATACCTCTGGATTGTATTCTAATTTAATTTCTTCCCCTAGAAGTGGTTGAAACCGTCGAGGGTTTGCCATTCCCCTTGGTTGGGGGTTTCAAGCTAGCTTTTAAGGAATCCACCTTATAGAAACTTTTAATTTATTTAATTTTTTTACGTAGGCCTGTTTCTTATTACAAAAACCCTTAAATTTTCAAGGAAGTGGGGGTGGGTGGAAAACACCCAAATCCCCCATCTAACCAGATGAGCCACAGAAACCAAGGCTTTAAAGAGAGTGACAAATAAAATTAGAAGTAGGACAA
>JABUQX010138793.1:20000-21052 GCA_015478945.1 Trachelipus rathkii
TTAAAACAAAGTATAAATTTTTAATAGCATAAATTTTATTACTTATTTTGGTAATTGTGGATAATTTTTTAGTCCAATTTACACGAACACTGTATTAAAATTACAAACATTTAATGTACAAAAATGATATCAACAAGCAATTTTAATTTTTATTATTATTATTTTTATCGGTTTTCGTACATTTGTTGTCTATAGTTTCAAGAAAATATTTAAAAAATAACGCTCGAAAAATTTTAACCGGCTATTTAGTTGTTCGTTTAGGGACAACACTATCGATATTTTTTCGATAATCGAGAGAGAGAGAGAGAGAGAGAGAGAGAGAGAGAGAGAGAGAGAGAGAGAGAGAGAGAGAGAGAGAGAGAGAGAGAGAGAGAGAGAGAGAGAGAGAGAGAGAGGTGAATTGTTTTTATTAAAAAATATTGTTATATAATACTAACAATAAATTAAAATGGTTACAAGAGGGATACGAAATTTAAAAAATTAAATAATAAAGTAAGCAATAAACCTACATTTTGCATGAGAAAGAATGTTTTTTAGTGTTAAAACGTGAAAGAATTGAAGATAGGGGGAAAAGATAATGTTTCGGGGTATAAATTCGGTCATTATTGATTTTCTTTTCTATATTGATTCTGTGTATACTTAACAAAACTTATAACCTGAACTCGGAGGGTCCTAAACCAAAACCTAACCTATGTCGATTGACGATACAGTAATCCCATACCTAACCTAAAAGTCCTAAATGGATCTAATTTGTCATAACGTTTTTTCTCTTATTTTAGGGTATTTCGAAATGAGATTTCAGCATTTCCGAAAATTTCAGAAAATACCACGTGTCTTTGCTTATCTCCGATAATGCCAAACGTACGATGCTTAAAAAAGTACGATTTTATTAAATTATTTTTATCCTGTTAATCACACTCAAATTTATTGTTAGTATCATATAATAACAACGTGAAAAAATAATTAAAAAACAAATATAACAAATATAATATATATATATATATATATATATATATATATATATATATATATATATATATATATATTTAGTT
>JABUQX010138794.1:0-13589 GCA_015478945.1 Trachelipus rathkii
TAAATTAATAAAGCATAAAGAACAAATAATAAAATCTAGAAATATTAATAAATATATTTTTTCTTAGTCTTTTAAATGCATTCGTAAGAAGAAGAAAAATGATTGAAAAGATCAGAAGCCAAAGCGTGCCAAATAGTGCAATATTTTGTCACTTAACTTGGATGGCTCTGTTGAAATAAACAACGTTTCGCGAAATTCAATTGTAAATCAAAATATTGAATTTATAAAGAAAGTGATATATATATATATATATATATATATATATATATATATATATATATATATATATATATATATATATATATATATATATATATATATATATATATATATATATATATATATATATATATATATATATATATATATATATTTATATATATATATATATATATATATATATATATATATATATATGAGCATATTTATATATATAAATTGAAATATTAATATTATTATGCTGTTATTATTATTATTATTATTATTATTATATTATATTATTTATATATATGTTATTATTATTATTATTATATATATATATTATATTATTATATTATTATATTATTATATACGTATATATAGTATTATTTTATTGATATATATTATTATTATTATTAATATATATTATATATACATTACATGGTTGGTTATTATTAAAGAAGATATATATATTATGTTATTATTGATATATTATTATTATTATATTATATTATGAAAGAGCATATATTATTATTATTGTTAGTTGTTATTATTATTATTATTATACATACATATTATTATTATTTCTTATTATTATTATTATTATTATTATACATATATATATTAATAAGTTATTATTATTATTGGTTATTACATTATATTATTATATTATATACATATATTATACTATTATTACATTATTATATATAGATATATATATTATGATATATACAGATATATATATTATTATCCATTTATTTTATATATTATCCATATATTATTATTATTATTATTATATTATTATTATATTATATAAGATATAAGAAGGTATATTATTATTATTATTATATTATTACATTTATTATATTATATATATATTATTATTATTATATTATATATATATATATACATATATATTATTATATATATATTATTATTATTATTATTACATATTATTATTACATACATATTATATATATATATATTATTATATATATATGGTCAGCATCATACTGTATGCATAAAATTGTATTTATAATTATTATTTTATATATATATATATATATATATATATATTACATTACATATTACATACATATATTACATATATTATTATTATATATATATTATATATTATTATACATATTATATATATATTAGTGATGCAGGTAACATCTGCATCTGCGAGCATCCGTGCAGATTATTAAAGAACAGCATCCGCGCTTTGCCCTGCGGATGTTGCGCGGATATTTATTGTCGAGATTTGATAAAGAATTTTATAATAAAAATACTTAAAATGAATCTGAAAATGAAAATGATTTGAAGGCAATTCAAAAACGACTTGATATGACATATCTTAATGTTATCAAAGACGTTCCAACTCGCTGGAATAGAACACTTCGTATGATGGAAAGAATGGTATTGTTCAAAGAACCTCTTGCTTTGTAGGCCAGTTCGTATTCCAAGGTTAACATTCTTCCTAATGTGGAAAATGACATCATATCACACTGCATTAAGCTATTGAAACCATTTGAAGAGATTACCAAAAAAATCAGCTCCTCTGCAGCTTCTGTCTCCGATGTAATACCATTAATCTCAACGCTAAGGAAGCATTTTGAACCATTTTCAAATGAAAAAGATAACGGTTTATAAAGAATGAAAGATGTAATAAAACTAGAGCTAGTAAAAAACGCTTTGGTTCTGTGGAAATTAATGACCTTCATACTATTGCAACTTACTTAGATCCCCGTTATAAAGGCAAGTTTTTTTTGTAACACAATATTAGAACAAGTTATATCGTCACTTTGTGTTGCAGTTGAAAAACTTCAATCCGAACAGTCTATTAATTCGCCATCCCTTTTAAGGAAAAAAACGAAATCTACAGAACCAACACCTTCTACAAGTAAATCAATAACAGATTCACTGGAAGAATTTCTACAGTCCAGTAGTGATGAAGAAACACACGCATTGCCAAAAGATGTAGTGCAAAGGATTGAAAACTATTACCAAGTAAAACGACTAGATAAATGATGATCCTACGTTTATTGGAAAGTTAAACAAAATGTTCAGCAAAATGTTTGAGTAAACTTGCAAGGAAATACTTGGCCTGTAGTGTACCAAGTGAGAGAGTATTTGGCAATGCGGGGCTAATATATGATGATAAGAGAAACAGATAGATAGTTTTACAATTTGAAAATAGACCCGGCTCGGGGAAAAAAAACTTAGAAGAAATGTTCTTTTAGATTTTACAGTACTGGAATCAGTGTAAGTGAATTTTAAATTAAGATGAGTAGATAGTGTCGATTTAAAATGTTGAATGGATGGATGTTTGTCTATGTTTGTTAATGTAATATAAGTATGGAGAGTGTAAGAAATGTGAGATTTGGGAATGTATTTTTAAGTATTTGATGGTAAATTTCTTTTTGGGGTGATTATGTTGTTAGGACTTAAGTTATAATAAAAAAATGATAAATGAACTTGATTATGTTGTTAATATTTAATATATAACTTAACTGGTTTGTAAAGTCTTAATATTTCTTTATATTTTAAAAATTTTCTGGTCTTAATTTTAATTTAAATCGTTAGAAATGTTGGAGATAGTTTCTTAAAAATAATATCTTTGAGGTGTTTGTTTCAAAGATGTTATTATGTTTCACATATGTTTTCAAATATGTGATGTTTCCCTGGAGGAGAGAAAAGGAAAGAAAATTTTATGTTGGTGGGGGAGGTCTTGGAGGTGGATGACCTCTACCTGGAGGAATAGTCTTCTATAACAGTCTCAGGTTATTGCCTGTTTTGCAACTGTATGGGGTGTGGGATGTCAGGGTTTCGGAATGATAAGGAAGGTCTGTAGTATGGATCATTCACCCTGGTGTCTGAGGAGTGTGGGAATATTTCGCTAGCTGAATTAAGCTGTGTTGGACTGCTTGAGTAGCTCTGGGAGGTAAGGTTGGAGGGTCACCTAAGGAAAATCTAGGAAGGAGTAGTGGTGGTGGTGATGTAAGTCTTTGTACAGGGGGTAATTTTGGAGGGGATGGTAAGATCTGGAAATCTCTTGTAGGTGATTTTATATGTGCATGGGAGGATGCTTCATGGTAAGTGGGTTCTTCCGGTGGTATTTGTTGTCTTTGTAGCAAATAGGGTCTGTATGGTGTTGGAGAATGTGGTGGTGATGTTGGTGTGTGAGAAATTTGTTCTGAAGATGCAGTTTCTTCATGTGGGAATAGCTGTCTTTGTTGTAAATTTTATCTGTGGAGTGAAGGAATGTGTAAAGGAGTTGTAGGTGTAGTTGGTGGTTGACTATGTGGTGGTTGTTGGGTTTGTGTTGGGAATATTGTGTTTGGTGGGGCGTGTGCAGTATGTGGTATGTTTCGCATGGTTTGTTGGGGAATTGTAATGTGTTGTATTTGTTTTGGAGGTGGTCTTGTTTTAGTGTGTAGGTCGCCGTGAGGTTGTTGTTGGGGAATAGGCTGGAAATTGCCTGTAACTTTCGATATTTTGACATTATCCCTGTGGACAATGTAAGATTTTGAAGAGTCGAGACATTGGAAAAAGAGTTTGTTTATAAGGGACAAACTGTTGGATTCTGTAAGGACCTGTCCACTTCTGGGCAAGTCTGGGGGATTGTTTAGGCTTTGGGATGTTTAAGATGTGAACTAAATCGTCTATTTTCATTTGGGTAGTACAAGATTTTGGTAGTTGTTTTAGGATTTGTTTTCTGTTTCTGCTTGTAAGTGTTCTCGAGCTTGATCCCTAATTAAGTGGGCTCGCTCGGCTATTTCATCAGCATAATCATTGATTTGGTTACGGGGTGGTTGTATAGAAATAAAAGGGGAGGAATAGTTTGGAAGATCCCAAGGAAGTCTTTTATTTTATGTGTAAATGAGAAAATGTGGGGTAGTACCAATGGTGGAATGGTAGATTGCGTTTATGGCAGTTTGTGTGATTGGGATGTATTGACCCCAGTCGTTATGATTGGTATTAACATAGTGCCGTAGATAATTGCTTATCTAATGATTTTCTTTTTCAACTAGTGCATTACTCTGGGCATGTCACAAACTGTTTACTTCCTTAATACACCATTGGACACATATTTCTTTAAAAAGTTGGGGCACCGGTGCCCGATCAGAAATGATTACCTCCGAAGTAGAATGGCGACAGATTATCCTTTCCAGGTAGCCTGTGTAATGTCTTTGGTAGTATGTTGTTTTAAGGGGACAAGTTCAACATACCTAGTTAAAAGAGTCTTTCATGCAAAGGATGTATTTACAGTGTGTAATTTTGCATTTGAAGCATCCCAAAACTGTTAGGTGGACTCTGGAAAAGGTCTATAGGGTAGGGGGCACATTTTCTACTGGGGTTGCTTTTGGAAAGAGCTTCAACCAATGTTTTGGCAGGAAGGACATGTAGTACAATATTCATGAGTAAGTTATGTAATTTGGGGAAAATGTATCTTTCTCGAATTCGAAATTCGGTTCTCTGCGTTCCGCATTGTCCCGCTGCTAGAGGTATGGAGTGTTCGATGACGGAATGGATTAATGTGTCTGGTACTTGGATAAGATTCCTCGGGATTAATGTAAAAATGTCATCGATTAAACATGGGGGGAAGTAAATGAAATGCCAGGCGCGGAAAAGTGGTTTGCTATGGCAAAGGAGGTTTTATCTAGTCTAATTCATAGAGAGTTTTAAGATGTTTACATATCTTTTTATTTTCTTTAGCCAAAGGGATAGTTCCAGTAAAGAGTACGGTATTCTAGAAAAGAATGGTGAAAGCTGGCAGTAGGATTTCACTTAATAGTCGGGAATAATGTTAGCTTTTGCCTTATTTTGTAATGATTGTTGGATTAAATGCGCTATGAATAAATTGCATCTTCTTAAACGTCCGTAAGCTGTTTATGGCGTATGAGATGAATTAATGGTTGGTTATCCGTGATAATTGTAAACGGATATCCGAACACCGTATTTTTAAATTTTTGTAAGGCGAAAACTATCGCCAATGCTTCTTGTTCAATAGTTTTGTAATTAGCCTCGGATTTTTTAGTGCTCTGGAAATGAAAGATAATAGCTTCTCTTTGCCATTTTCATCTAATTTATAGTACAACACCGAGCTTTAGGTTAGAGGCAATTAGTAAGGACATAGAATTCTTAGAGTAATTAGGAATCTTAATTAGCTGGTAATAACTTATATTTTAAGGTAAGAAAAGCTCTTTGCACAAGTGATCTAGTAAAATATTGCATTTTTTTGTAGCAATTTTGTTATAGGTTTGCAAGGCAGAGTATGGTACCATCAAATGGTATTAAATTATTCAGGGAAGACGTGGAGCGACCTGTTTCTGATACATTAAATAGGGCTTTGAAACGCATTAAGGGTTTGAGCTCATGATTGTGTTTAGATCCCGTCCTGAGAACCACCCCCAGAAATAGGAGATTGTTCAAGAGAAACTTTCATTTAGCAAGCTTGATTTTCATCCTATTCCTTCGAAACGATTAGAAAACTTTTTTTAAGTTACCGAAATGTTCTTTTAACGTTTCCCCAAGTATTAAAACATAGTCCAATAAGACTGCATGCATCACCTAGGAGGTGAGACAACTCAATTTTCATCGTTCTTGCGAAAACGGGTGGTACGTTACTCAAACCGAAATTGAGTCTTGTTGGCGCATACTGATCTAGAGGAGTGCGGAAGGCTAGTAGCGGTTGTGTCTCTTCCTCGATTTACAGACAATGGTATGCATCGAGGAGATCAAGATTGCTGAAAATTTTTTGATTTTCTTAGCGTAGAGAGGATGTTGCTGATAAAGGGGAAGAGGAAGCGGTCCAGCACAGTATATGCGTTAATGTGCCTACAATCGGCAACAATTCTTGGATTTGAGGAACTTTTCTTTGGAATAACGAGCAGAGGGCTCGAATGAGAACTAATAATAGGAGGGATGTACCCCTTTTTGTTAGGCAGACTTGGCTCAATCGTCTATCTGGGTCAAGTATTTACGTGGAAGGCGATACTGTGGATGGTAAGGTACCTATGGGGCGTTTTCTTTGAGTTGAATTGAAAATTATATATCTGTAAGTCATCAACAGATCAATTAAGTTTTCTAATTGATCCGAATCTTGTAATGTAGTACATCAATCTTCGTTATCTTTGAAAAATTCATGGACGAGTTTTTTGAAAGTATTTCGAAGTTGAGTTGGGGTTAAGCCTTTTAAAAGGTTGGCAAATTGACCTTAGACGTTTGGAGGGGTTCGTCCAGAACTATAATCGGATTTGCCTTGGTTGAGACTGTGTTTTGTGGAAGGAATTGGGAAGAAGCGCTCATACTGATTATGTCCAAGAGAACCTGGCCGTCGGAGGGAGAACTCAGCACACTTCCGGCAAAATGAAAGTTGCTGATATAAGTGTTCTCTGTAGGCCGAATAAAACTGTCAGGAGGAGAAGTATGAGCTGGTGAGGAAGCCTTGACAGAAAGAGTGTACTTAGAGTAAGGTACTATTTCTGTATCTTCTAAAGTAGATAAATTATAAAAAATGTCCGTATCTATGAAAAGTTTGTTTGGTGTAGAAATGCCGTTGGAATAGAGGGTCGTAGCCTCTGTATGGTTAACTTCTGTATGTTTAGCATGTATGCTGGGGGACTTTTTTTTGGTAGGGTATTGGTGGGTAAGTGGTATGGGGATAGTAAGGTTATTTGTTGTTACTTCAATTGTATTTTGTTTTGTTTGTAAGTTTATTCTTGGATTTTTTAGGAAATTTGTACCTAGTAAGAAAGGTGTACTAAAACCACAAAAATTGTCACATATGACTATAAAGTTAACTGGTATGTTTTCCCCGTGTAAAGTTAAGTCAAAAATTATCGTACCCATTTGGTAAAATTCTGAACCCGTAATAGAACGTAATGTAATTTCTGTGGGTTTTAATGGTATGTCTATGTTAAATGTCTCTTCCATTTCGCAAATGAAAGAGTACCTACAGAGGCTACTGTTACTACCGCTATCTAAAATAAGTTTCTGTCTTCTATAGTATACGTTTTTGTTTAATTTATTTGCTTTTAAAATATACGCGGGTCCTATTAACGGATTTGCTTTGTGGGCATTATTAATAGGATTTGGCTATCATTAGTAAAAGCGGAAGATAGAGTAATATTTTGAGATGGAATTAGTAGAGGTTGAGAACTTTGATAGGAGGACTAGTAATATGGCTATAGTGTAGTAGAGAGATGAGGAGGAGGAGGAGTAGGAGGAGCGAGTAAGGAGAGAAGGTATTCATGGACAGGTTTTAAGTTCGTTTACCGAGTTGGGGGCATGTAAGATTTGGAGTATTTTATCATCGTTCGTTATCATCCGATTGCCGTTTTTTGCATCAAGTTCGAAAGGAGTGCGTCATTTGACAACACTTGTTTAGCGGATGCTGTTATTATCGTACTATTAGTGTATAGTTCTTTCGATGGCATTGTGCAAGAGCGGTTGTTTGAAGGATCATAGGTTAGAAAAATTTCATGCCGACGTCCGCAGTGCTCATTGGGTGCCCGGTAGAAGTAGAGGTGTTGTAGAGACGTATAAGGATCGAAAAAGTTAAGTAAATCTGCAGTAAGTATAGAATCGGAAGGTATTGTATTCTGCACCGGGTGCATAGGTCCTTAGGTATAATAATAGGATCAAAAAGATTTAGTAGGTCCGCAGTAGGCAGTAGGTGTTAGGATTAGTTATTTAATTAATATTAGGCATAGGTTGGGGGTTAGGCATAGTACTGTTTGGAAGTGGTTAGGTATAGGAATAGGTGTTAGGCATAGTATTTTCAAAGAATGGTTTCGGTATGGTACTTTGAAATAATTGTTAGGCCGTAGTATACGCATTTGAAAGCTGTTTAGCGTAGGTGAACGCATTGTTGGAAAGCTGTTAGGCATAGGTAAGCATTTAGAATTGTGTAGGGTAGGTATAAATTTGAAGTTTGTTAGCGTAGGTAAGGCATTTTGAAGATTGTTAGGCGTAGTTACAGTTAGTAAGATGAGTTGCATGTGTTAGAGGTAAGTTATGGTAGTGAACATAGGTTAGGACTAGTGGTATGGAGTAGCTATAGTAGTGAAACATAGTGTTAGACTAGTGGTAGGGGTAGTGTATGGTGGTAAGTATATGTTTGGACTAGTGGAGAGTAAGTTATAGTGGTAAGTATAGGTGTTTAGGACTAGTGAAAGGAGTATTTAGAGTGTTAGGCATGAGGTTCTGGCAATGTGGTAGAGTAGGTAAGAGTGGTAGGCAATAGGGTTAGAGGTAAGTAAAGTGTTTAGGTAAGGTTTCGGAGGTCATGGTAGCATAGTAGGAATACTATCTACTGAATGTGGGAGAGAGATGGTGTAGGAAAACAATATTTAAATACATATGTTTTTTTGTATCAGAACAATTGTTAGGATGAAGTGATTAACCTCCTGTTTTTTCCCTAAAATATAATTTACATCAAATTAAATACACCTGCTTTTTTTGGTATCAGAACGTGTTAGGATTAGTGTTAACTCTCTGTTTTTCCCCTTAAATATTCCATTAATTTTCTCCATTTTCCTTTTTAGACACTCCTGGTGGTGAGCTAATCGGTAATTAGGCCCAATCATCAGAAATTGTCACCCTTATTATTCTATAAAGAAACATATACATTATTAATTTCCTATTTTCAAACTTAACACTTATTTCATCGAAATTTTTCACTAAATTTTGTATTAATATTAAACATTTAATTCACTTTTAGATTTTCCAACTATATTTACAAAATTTTAAACTCTGCTTTTTAACTACACTTTTTTATCACATTGGG
Organism: Trachelipus rathkii; assembly: GCA_015478945.1. Taxonomy (NCBI): domain Eukaryota; kingdom Metazoa; phylum Arthropoda; class Malacostraca; order Isopoda; family Trachelipodidae; genus Trachelipus; species Trachelipus rathkii. Next base: position 8,993 of record JABUQX010138794.1, read on the forward strand.
TTTTGGCCATTCACTGGGTGGTTGTATACTAAAAGGTGATTGCAAGTAAGTAAGTTAGTTGCCAATGTTAACATTGGCATAACCTCGGATATTCACATCATCCGGAACAAAATTATTTATATTTAGTGTGCCTAACGTAGTGTGTTGTTGAGTATTCTCATCATCACTTATGGAATGGTCATTAATAGGGAGAGAGGCAAGGGAAAAGAAAGATTGGCTCTCCCCTAATAGTAGTTTCCCTGGTTCAGTAGGGAATGTGGGTCCTCAGAAAACATTTGGGGATGGGTGGCATCGTCTTGAGGTTCCATGTAATATTGTTCTTGAGGATCATCATAGTAATAAGGGGTATTGTCTTGAACTTGGGCCATTCTCGTATATGAAGATCGTTGTTGATTTGGGGGACCAGGTCTTCTGTAATTTGGATAGTTCGTAGTGGCTGAATTTTGTTAATGAGCTCTCGGGCGTATTCCCGTGTAATTTGGCCGATGAATGCCTGAGGCAGTCCAAGTGTTATTTAAAATGGCCTGTTTCATAATCTGAGTTATTGGGGCCTTCTTTATGGGGTTATTTTTGTCATGGGGGTTCCATCTGCAATTTTGGCATTTGGGGGTGGATCCCCGGCCATGTGATTTGTTGCAGAGGGAGCAAAAAGGGTTAAAAGGGCACTCTTTAGTCAGGTGCATTCCTCTTTCACAGTGGTAACACACTATTTCCTGTGCATGAAGAAATGTTGGGGTATGATGACAATTTTTAGTTGATGTGGGTTTGGGGATAAAATTTGTTTATTATTGCAGTGGGTTTTGGCCTGGTTATTGGGAAAGTTGTTTGGTTTATAAGTTTTAAATAATCCTTATTTAAATTACATTAGCAAGAAACGGGGTTTTTCGTAGGGGGTCGTTAAGTCTACTTTCGAGTTTTTTGGAAATATTTGCTGACTTGAGAAGAGACAGGGAGGTCATAGTCATAATGTTTTTGAAAATCTGCTCTCAATTTCTCAGGTTTTTCTGGTAACAAATTATATATTGGGAATGGTTAAGGCATTTTTATTTTTTGTAGTGGGCTTGTGTTGGTTGTCTAATTGGGACAATAGTATTAGAAAATCCTCGTAAAGCTGTTTAAATTTAAATTGGCCGAGGAGAGAGGGTCAGTTTTCTTTTCCATCGGACTGTATAAATCTTTGCCATGGCTGTCAAATAAGTTGAGGGGTTGTCGGGCGAAATGTATTCTTTTGGAGGAATTTGAGAATTCCTCAAGGGTTGGATTTTTCAAATTCATTTTGTTTCGCGTTGAGGATTTTCCTAACTCCATTATTTATCGTTGGTTGATTGTGGTCATGTCCTGCGCTACATTTAGCAGGTTCGTTTTGGCAGTTTTTTAAGAGTAATGTCTCATTCAAATTAGCTCTTCATTGAGTAGGGTTGAGACACCCCTATCTCTTCAGACCCTTGATTCGCCTGTCAATAATAGTTTCGGCTTAGTGATCCCTGAGCAACCTGGTGGTGATAGGTGTTTTCATGGCTGTGGGCGGCAAGGCGCAGGCGTAGAGGTGCCCACGTCATCACCAGTTCCATTTGTCATTTTGGAAAGTGTATGTGTCGGTTAAGAATAAAGAATATCTTACGTACCGTAATGCGAACTCTTATCGGTCCTCTTCCGAAATTAATAATGGCGTTGGTGTAATGCCAGGAATGGCAAGGGATGCGCCACTTTTCTCCTAATTTTTTTGTAGGATTAAAATGATACAGGCTCTTGTATTTACATCGGTATATTTCGCATCTAACAGAAGAGGGAATCTATCCTTTCACCACGCCTGGTTGAAAAATAAAAATAAAGAAACTAACATAATAAGCTTAATGACCAGTTTTGAAGTATAATAAAGATTAAGTAAATGAATAAATCATCTTTTTTTTTTTTCAAAATTATGAACTTTCGGAAATATAAAAAGTCAATATATCAACAAAAATAATTTGATGCATGCCGAGTTTTAAGGCATGTTAAATAATGGTAAAAAAGAAAAAGGTGGGTTTTAAAAAAAATGCGCTTAAAGAGTAGTGCTAAAGATACATACAGCGTGAGATCGGAAAACAAAGTGCAGCTTAAATATTAAAATAAAGTTTTAGCTCTAGAATACATAAAGCGTGAAAGGAAAACAAATGCAGCTTAAATAATAAATTGAAATAAAGTTAGCTCTAGAATACCATACAGCGTGAGAATGAAATAACAAAGTGAGCTTAAAATATTAAAGATCAAGCTTACTCACAAAACTCACCATTTAGTATGCTAATGCTTTGCATCTTAAATGATTAAATAAAGTTAGCTCTAGAAAGAATACCATACAGCGTGAGAATGAAAAACAAAGTCAGCTTAATGTTAATTAAATAAAGCTAGGGCCACAATTTCGGCGAAATCTTATCCGAAATTGTCAGGAAGATGGAATAAGTGAAAAAAAATGATTTTCTTTATTTAGAATAAATTAAAAAAAATTTTCAGACCTATTTATTCTTAGTTTTATAAAAATTATAAAAAAATCGAAGTTATTATAATTTTTTTTTTTTTTTATTCTAAGTCTATAATTTCATATTACGTATAATTCTATTGAAAAATGTTCATAAGAGATTTTTTATTTAAATATTTTAAGGTATGACTAGTGTTAATTTTAATTTTAAGTGATGCTATAAAATTTAAAATATTATTCTAATTTATTAAATATTTTTAAAATAATTTTCTAAATTAATTTATTATTTATTTTTTTAATTATATTATTATAAAAAAATTGAATTTTAAAATTTTTTTTTTTATTATTATTATAATTATTTATATAATTATTATTATTATTATAATTATTTATTATTTTTTTTTTTATTTATATTATAAAAAAAAATTGAATTTTCTAATTTATATTTTTTTTTTTTTATTATTATTTCTTTATTTTATAAATATTTTCTAATTATTTTTCATATTTTTATTATTATTATAAAAAAAATTGAATTTATAATCTATTTTTTTATTTTATTAATTATTATAATTATCTTATTCAAAAAGATTTTCAAAAAATTATTTAATTTTTATACTCCGATGAATGAACTTGATTACGGGACACTTCTGTGTTTTTTTTTTTTTTTATTTTTAATTTTTTTTACTTTTTTTTTTTTTTATATTTTTGATTTTTATGACATCAAAGCATCTATTTCTACGCTGATCAAGTCTAGAAGCTTCATTGGAACTAATTTTGTGAAAGCAAATAAAGAGCAAATTAAAAAATCAAATTTCTTACCAAAATTAAACTTCGGTTTAAATATTAAGGTACGGTACGCGACAAATATTTATAAGCACTGGCACAAAAAAACGCAAAAACAAAAAGAATCTTGTGTAGATTAGTTATCACTTTTTTTCAAAAAAAAAAATCAGTACACAAAACTAAACAGCCTTTTCACGTTTCTCCCAGACGCCAACTGCCGTATTATATTCGGGCGATTGCCGACTCGTTAAAGGTTTGAATTTCGTCTAAATGCTCAGAGTTAAATTCTTTTTAAATTAATTAATTGTAAGCGATAAAATTGATAAAAAACATATTGTTGTACTTGTTCAAAGTTAATCATTAAAAATCATAAACGTTTGTTGTTATAGTGATAATGATGAAATTCGAAACAGTTTAAATTTTTATTGACAAATATTAGTCTTTTAATAAGTTATGGCTGCTCTACTTAGAAAATCCAATATTTTGAGATAATGAAACTTACTCGGTGATATTTCGACCAGATCAAGAAGAACTGAAGAAAGGTTAAAATATACAGGCATCTCAAAATGTCCGTCATAAAGAGACAAACAAATGATATATGATTTATGCTGGAAAGTAAAAATTATTTATAGCGTAAAAAACTATTTGCTAAGGAAGAATGTTGGCCTTGAAAAAACGATCTCCGAAGGCCAAGCCATAAAAAAATAATGTAGTAATTTTTCTAATTCCTTTAAAACTGTAAATGTAGTAATTTAAAACTATTTTAGAGAAAAAGTGTTTGTCAATTAAAATTGTGCACTATAAACATCTTTTCTATGAAATCTTGATTGTTATTTTTTTTTTTTTTTTTTTTTTTAAAGTTTGCTGGAAAAGCCTTATCCAAATGGCTTTCTTGGATTTTCAAGCACTATTTTTGGAAATTTTTAAAGTTTTGTTTTTCTCTATTTATTTCTTTATCATTTTCAATAAATTGCTTTAGCCTTACAGCAGTTAAGAAGTCTCATTTATTGCTACTTTAATCAAATTAATTTAATCAAGCACAAGGTCCCCAAATTGATTGGAATTGATTGCTATACTGAGATTCATATTAAACACGTTGGTCTGAGAAGGTGGGGTAAAGTAGAATGCAAATCAGATTTTTAAGATGTTGTTCTGGAAATATATTAAAATACGGTATAACATGTCTATTAGATTAAGAATTTTTGAGCAAATATAATTAGAAATTATTCATTTTATTTAGTTATAGTGTGGTTTTCAAAATGGGATAAATATCTAAATTTTAAAATTTAGGAGTTATAAATCATATCTGATTATAATATTTAGATGATACTTTTATATATAGCTATAAGTAATCTATAT
>JABUQX010138796.1:0-15000 GCA_015478945.1 Trachelipus rathkii
GAATTTAAAAGAGTAGTTTCCTCATGAATGGGTAAATCAATTAAATTAGTGGTAGGGATCTCTGGAGACTCGGGCTCAGTGGATGCATCTGAGTGATCAACATTATAATTGTCACTACGGGGAACACCTTTTGCAGTCATTTTTATAAATTAGAGTTTATAGTTTTAATACAATAACTATAAAACAATTTTACCTTTAGGTCCAATATTACAGTTTTTAATATACAACTATAAAGTAATTAAGTATTTTAAATTACTTATAAATGTTGTATAGTTTTAATACAAATTATCAAGGAGTTTGTTTTTAATACAATTTCTTTCAAACTCATTCACTCTTAAGAAAGAATGTTTAATTATGTGTTTAAGAATGTATAAGTATATGAGATAAAGAATTTTTAAGACAGTATGATAGAATTATAGAGATAATGTCTTTAATTATACTGTTTTGTGAGGTTTGACAATTGGCGAAGTGATCTAAAATCACAATCCAGTGGCAAGGCAAGAGCACCGAACAAGACAGATGGTCCCTGTTCGGGCGCCACTTTTTATTTTCTTGTATTTATGTAGTGGAGACCAAGTGACGAGGGCATGAATAAGTATGGTCACTTGACCTCCAGAGGAGAAAGTAATTTAAGAATTATCAAAATTAATCTAAAATAAGTTAGAACCATGAGAAAAGTAAAAAGAAATTGTGATATCTACCTGGAGGAGATATTTAAAAAGTCAATCAGGCTTTAATCTACAGGCAGGATACAGGAAAGAGGGACCATCAACTTGCTCCCAATGCTCCTGGTTTGTGTCCAAGTAAAGAATAGATCACTTTTTAAATTAGGTAGAAGGGGAGAATGAAAAAGAATTAAAAGATAGATTTATTAATCAATATATACTATCAAAAGTAGTAGGGTTAAGTTTTATACATTCACCAGTTATCCGGGAAACTAGGGGGATAGCCTAAAAAAAATGGTTACGGGGGTGGGAACCCACAACTGTAACGAGTTGTTATAGAATAATAGATAATGTTCAGGCTGACTTTGAATATTTGAATTATTAATAATTCTGGAGAAATGTTATCAGACTATTAATGTGTAATTGTAATTATAAATAAATGGATTAAATAAAATAGTCACGGGGGCGGTAACCCACAACTGTAACGAAGTTGTTATAAATAATAAATAATGTTCAGCAGAACTGGCTTGAATATTAATAATTCTGGGAAGTTATCCAGACTATTAATAGGTCTGGGAGCTTATCCAGACTTAAGAGATTTTTTTAACTATACAAAAGGGATTTGTCCGAAGACCATCAATAAAGGTGATTCTAGGGATCGGTTGTTGGGTAATCTGTGACCCAAAACAAGAATCTAGGCAAAGTGTAGTTCCAAAACAATGCGATTGAAAAATAAGATGGCTCTTGATATGTCCTAGAAATAGGACCCAAAATAAAAGATTCTAGGGACCAGTCTAGGATCCAAAACAAAAAGTTCCTTGCGAGGTCTGTAATGAAGACCTTAAACTAAGACCAAAAACAAAAACATAGATGGCGTTTGTTATCGCCCAGGAATAAGATGACAAAAAATAAGACCCTGTAAAATGATTACAGGAATTAGTTTTAGAACGTTAAAAAGTTAAGATATTGATATTGAAATATGAATTATTACAATTTATGAAACAATTAATTAAAGTAAGTTATTTAAATAGATCTTACCCTAACGATAAGAACGTTGTCAATGAGGGGTCTTATTCAAGAGTATTCCTGACGAGATCAAAGAATTCAGGGGATGACGAGTCTTGGGTAAGTACTATAAAGGGAATGAAGTGATTACTTTCATGGGTTACATGTTTAATAAATGTTAATTAGGATTTCAAAACAAGGTTACATACCTGTGATCTTAATGTGTAAGTGTTCCTAACTTCACTTCATAGTTACATCCGTGATTTAATGGAATTATGGACTTAACCTCATGAATATTTTGGTAGTATTCTTGTATTAACTTTAATAAGCTTTTATGACTATTTGTTGTCAGTAAGGTTATAATTAGAATTATAAAATCATGGGGATTACTACTGTAAGATAGAGAAACTGATTAAGTACCCATATAAAACCCAAGAGTAAAAATATACAAAAAAAAAATAGTTTAAACATACAGTCCAACATTAATAACTGAATGTACTCTCTTATTCTTTATAGAATAAGAATTCCATTCTAGATTTTGGGTCAATACTGGAAATAACACTAATATAAAATAAATTTGACCTGAACCTTTCCACACTCACCCTAAATATATATATATATAGTATATATATATATATAAGTAATATTATAATTATATATATATATATATATATATATATATATATATATATAATATATATATATATATATATATATATATATATATAGTATATATATATATCACTAGGTATATTACTAGTATTATTAATATATATAATATATATATCTTCTTCTTCTTCTTCACTTCATCTACTGCTTTTCTTTTCCGATGCTCGTCACGCACCTTAACTCCCATTCTTGGGGAAAGTGGAAGGTAAGAACGAGAGGGAGAAGATGATGTGAATATAGGAGTAGAACCTACATACTAATATTCATTCTAATGATTGTAGTGGTGTTTAAGGCATTTAGACACCTGACTCCCAATATACCGAATCACCCTCTATCTCTACCACTGAGTTTGTGCTCTGTCATTTATTATGCCTTCGAAAGTAAGGTGGGGTTTTTAGGCTTAGTGGGGAAGAGTGTAGGGGTGAGTGTGGAGTTCAGGTCAAATTTATTTATATTAGTAGTTAGTTTCCAGTATTGACCAAAATCTAGAATGGAATTCTTATTCTATAAAGAATAAGAGAGTACATTCAGTTATTAATGTTGGGCTGTATGTTTAAACTATTTTTTTTTTGTATATTTTTTACTCTTGGGTTTTATATGGGTACTTAATCAGTTTCTCTATCTTACAGTAGTAATCCCCATGATTTTATAATTCTAATTATAACCTTACTGACAACAAATAGTCATAAAAGCTTATTAAAGTTAATACAAGAATACTACCAAAATATTCATGAGGTTAAGTCCATAATTCCATTAAATCACGGATGTAACTATGAAGTGAAGTTAGGAACACTTACACATTAAGATCACAGGTATGTAACCTTGTTTTGAAATCCTAATTAACATTTATTAAACATGTAACCCATGAAAGTAATCACTTCATTCCCTTTATAGTACTTACCCAAGACTCGTCATCCCCTGAATTCTTTGATCTCGTCAGGAATACTCTTGAATAAGACCCCTCATTGACAACGTTCTTATCGTTAGGGTAAGATCTATTTAAATAACTTACTTTAATTAATTGTTTCATAAATTGTAATAATTCATATTTCAATATCTTAACTTTTTAACGTTCTAAAACTAATTCCTGTAATCATTTTACAGGGTCTTATTTTTTGTCATCTTATTCCTGGGCGATAACAAACGCCATCTATGTTTTTGTTTTTGGGCCTTATTTTTGATCTTCACACTCAAGACAGTTTTTGTTTTTGGTTCTTAAACTGAGGTTTAAACTTCGGCCAACGCTTCAGACGTATTAATTTTTGTTTTTGGTCTTAGTTTAAGGTCTTCATTATAGACCTCACAAGGAACTTTTTGTTTTGGGTCCTAGATTGGTCCCTAGAATCTTTTTATTTTGGGTCCTATTTCTAGGACATATCAAGAGCCATCTTATTTTTCAATCGCATTGTTTTGGAACTACACTTTGCCTAGATTCTTGTTTTGGGTCACAGATTACCCAACAACCGATCCCTAGAATCACCTTTATTGATGGTCTTCGGACAAATCCCTTTTGTATAGTTAAAAAAATCTCTTAAGTCTGGATAAGCTCCCAGACCCATTAATAGTCTGGATAACTTCCCAGAATTATTAATATTCAAGCCAGTTCTGCTGAACATTATTTATTATTTATAACAACTTCGTTACAGTTGTGGGTTACCGCCCCCGTGACTATTTTATTTAATCCATTTATTTATAATTACAATTATAAGTAGACATAAGTAAATAAGGTTATCCCCCTAGTTCCCCGGATACATGATGAATGTGTATATTAACTATTAACTCTACTACTTTTGAAAGTATGTATGTATAAATAAACCTATCTTTTACTTCCTTTTTCATTCTCCCCTTCTACCTATAATAAGTGATCTATTCTCGATTTGGACACAAACCAGGAGCATTGGGAGCAAGTTGATGGTCCCTCTTTTCTATATCCTGGCTGTAGAGTAAAGCCCAATTAGCTTTCCTACATATCTCCTCCAGGTAGATATTCCTTGTTTCTTTTTACTTTTCTCACTGTTCTTAATTATTTTTATTAATTTTGATAATTCTAATTACTTTTTCATCTGGAGGTCAAGTGACCATACTTATTCATGCCCTCGTCACTTGGTCTCCACCACATATATATATATTGATATAATGTTATTTATATATACATACTTATATATATATGTTATATATATATATACATATATATTATATATATATATATTTCCATAGATTCTCATAATTATAGGTTATAGTTGCTATATATATACATATATTGGTTTTTGGTTATTATTATTGTTATTATATATATATATAAGGTTATATTATATTATTATTACATATTATATATATATATATATATATGTATATATTTTTAAAAATTCATAAATATATAAATATATATATATATATATATATATATATATATATATATATTATATATATATATATATATATTATATATATACATATATATATATTACTTATGAGTATATATATATATATATATATATATATATAACAACAACTGTAGTAATAAAATTAATAATTACTTAATTTGTATTTACCGGAGCCGGAGCAGCCTCTTTTTTTGCGGCTCCGACTCCGGCTCCGGCTCCAGGTCCCCTAAAATTTCGCCTCCGACTCCGGTTCCGGCTCCAGATCCCCAAAATTCGCGCCTCCGGCCTGGTCTGGGGCTCCAGTCCCTCTGTGCTCGGGCCCGGCTCCGGCTCCACCCAAAACCTTGCGGCCCGCGGTTCGGCTCCCGGCCCGCCCGGCTCCGCAGCCCTGGTAAGACTAAGACATTTCGTTGTAGAGTTTGTTTTACCACAATCGTTCAACGCGGCATTATATCAATTCAAGTTTCTTCTGCTGGGCGCTGCTCTGTTCGGTCATCCTGTAACGCCTGTACTGTGCTTCTCACTGCAGGTGCAGACCAACTGCACGTAAGATCGAGTACAGAGTGGTCGAAGCCTTCTCAGTGGCTTTAATGTGTGCACACCTGGCTCTCATCTGACAGCTGACCAACGTCCTTCCAGGTGCGGAGCGGGAGTGTGCTCGAGGCATGTCACCGGGGAGTTCTGTGGCGTCTGATGGAAGGGGGCTGCGACCACCACCGATGAGTCCAAAGCAGCCCCCGACGAAACGCCAATTCATCGCGACAACGCTCACTCTCAACATCATCTAGTCTTCAGCCAATGAAGGTGGTTCTCTTCAACAGCGACCATAACCCTTCATAATATATATATATATATATATATATATAGCATATATATAGCATATACATATTAGTTATTATATATATATATATATATATATATATATATATGTTGGTTATTATAAACATATATACATATTGTTATTATTAGTTGAAGAAAGAATAGCAGCTATTGTTGCTGCTGTTGGTTACAGTTGAGCTACATGGCTATTATTACATGGTTATTATTATTATGAAAGAGCAGTTGTTAATGGCTATGCTGGCTATTGGGGCTATTATTATTATATATTATTATTATTATTATATTATTGGTTACATATATATTATTGCTACATATTAAAGTTATGAGTTGGCTACTATACATATATGTATATTATACATAAATACATACATATATTATATATTGTTGAGTTACATGAAAGAAAGATAGGCTGGAAGATGATAGCTACATATATATATATATATATATATATATATATATATATATATATATATATATATATATATATATATATATAATATTATTGTTATTATCTTGTTTTACTTTCCGCCCCCTCCTTGATGAAAGGGCTCGGCCCGTGAGTGGTGGTTACCTGTAAAAGAGCGGTGCCGTATGGTTGTTATATATATATATTATATAGCAGTATATATGTTATATATATATATATATATATATATATATATATATATATATATATATATATATATATATATATATATATATATAGTATATATCACTTCGATACAAGATCATACACTCGCAAGTGATCGTGAGGTTACTTCTTTGGCGTACCCCCGTATCACTGTGTTTGACGATGAGGGTGTTGAACCACTATGGGTCAAAGAAAGCTCTAGGGCAGCGTTTCTCAACCTTTTAAGTCTCGCGACCCCCGAAAGCCAAAACGCATAAAGTTAGTAACCTCGCTACCCGATAAAACGCTGCTATATATATATATATATATATATATATATAGATATATATATATAGCATATATATATATATATATTGGTTATTGTTGTTTATATATAAGATATATATATATATAGCATATATATATATATATGAGTTAGTTTATATTTACATATATATATTATATGAGTTATAAAGATATATATATATATATGTTATATATATATATATATATATAAGTTGGCATACTATGTGTATAAATATATATATATATATATATATATATATATATATATATATATATATATATATATATATATATATATTATATATATATATATATATATATATATATTTCCTTAATAAAGATGCTTTTCGATGCATTAAGTAAATAATTTTTATTTTATTAAGTATTAACTTTTAATAAATAACAACTGTGTAAACTGTGTAACATTTGATTATAATTATTTTATTTTTTTGTGACCCACCGCGACCCACCGTATATCCGCTCGCGGCTCCCTTTTGGGTCGCGACCCCCCTGTTGAGAAACGCTGGTCTAGAGAACACCTTTGTTCACAAATCGCAATCACAGGAACTCGAGTATATAATGGTCTTGTAATCTTCTTCCTTTTTACAAGTAATCTTGAAAATATGCACGCGTCCTTTCTACTTGAACCAATATACTCTGATTGTTGGACTGTTAAAAAGTCTCTCAAGTAATCTCTTCGATTGGCTTCTCAAGCTTCTGAATATCGATTCTTTCTCTTCATTAACACAATTCGTACTCAATATTGTACTTGAGGAATGATATGTAATAACCTTTTCCTATAGATGTATTCTTTAGATAGTTTCAGACTTCTTAAGTAGATTCCCTTTTGTCACTTCAGGTGACCTGTTTTCCAACTTAATGATTTCTGTAGTCTTCCTTCTTAATAATCCTGATGACTATCCTCTGAATGAGCTCTCGAAGCTCCTCTTGTTTTTGAGATCTAATAAGAAAAGATTCTTCTCAATCAAATATATAGGAGGTCGTTTTCACAATAAAGTCCTCAATTGATATCTTCTAGACGAGAGATCGGTCTAAGAGATTTACAGATGATTGCATCCAAACGATAGGTGATCATCCGACGCGTGGGAATTAATTATCTCCCATTTATAATCTCAAGTTGTATCCTGGATATAGATGAGTGAAGTCATCTTTTGACTCTTTCTTTTTTCCCATAAAATAGTTTTATTTTAATTAAAAATATATTTCCCATTTTGTAAAATAATTTCAAAGAAATTATATTGAACACTAATTTACTGAAGAGAATTACAACACTGATTCTGAAAATAAATACAATTTGTCTTTTTCTTTTTCTGCGGAGCTCACAATCTTGCGCTAATTCAATTAATGTAACACATCACACACACACACACACACACACACATCACACACACACATATATATATATATATATATATATATATATATATATATATAGATACTTATATAACATATATAAATATATATATATATATATATATATATATATATATATATATATATATATATATATATATATATATATATATATATATATATATATATATAAAGATTGATCTCTATAATGATTAATTGGCCCTATTTAAGAGATCACTTTGATATAGCAAATAATAAAATAGTTTTGGAATAGCGAAACGCTTCTTTAGTTATTTCTTTATTAATTACTTCTAATGATTATTTTACAAGAATTTAAGTGTTTTAACTATTGTTCAAAAAGAAATATTTATTCCTACAATATCAATTATTATTTAAATGTGTCTTTGATAACCTTACAAGTTATTATCCCGAGAGAGAGAGAGCAAAGCTGTTAGCTCTCCGGATTCTATTTTCTAACTGACCCATGTCCCATTGGCACTCCCTTGGCGACAGAGTCACCTCGGTGACCTTGATAATATACAACAAGAAAGAAACAGTTATGTCGGACACAGGACTTTTTTTGTACAAGATTTTCTTACAGCTGTGCACCAGAAATCTGGGTAGCACTTACATATATCCTTTATAAATTTCATACTATATGTAACGACAAATATGTAAATATATATATATCAGCAGCAGAGTATATATATATATATATATATATATATATATAGTATATATATATATATAAGTATATAGTTATATATATATATATATATATATATATATATATATATATATATAAAGAACATAATGCAAGCACTCGTATTACATATATAAATTAATTTTTATTTTATATTTAATGCCAGAAGTGGCAATGTATTACTTTTTTTTAGATGATGTTTTTCATGTCTACTCTTTTCCATGTGATCAAGTGTTTTTACATTTTGAATTCAGTGACGTTTAAGATGTGGTATGATTACTTGGATGACATGTAAGATTTTGAAAGAGAGTAAATCGTTCATGCCAGGTTAGCATGGGTGTCCGTATTCTGTATATGTAGTCAAATTGTTTGGTAATTTAAGAGTAGCAATCTCCACCAATAGGACTGGATCCACAAAACACGGCAAGACTTAATTGTATAATGGGACATTCATTCCCTACACAGAAATGACAGAAGGGCTGAACTTGACATCCACTTTAAAAGATTCTTATTTTCATATAAACTGTCTGCAAAAATTTCAGGACGACATATGATATCTAAATCTTTAATCACAGAAACCAAAATAAAATGCTAAAAAGTGATATAAAAATAGTATGTCCTCGAATTGTAGACTAGAAAGCTTAATATAATTAGGTGATTCCTCATTTTATATTATTCCTGACAGTAGTTTGGGTTTATGTATATTATTCCTGACAGTAGTTCGGGTTTATGTATGAGTAAGCTTCAACCAAACTTGAATTGCTGAGTGTCTATTCCTAAATGTGAAATATAGAAATGATTATGCGAGTAATTGGGATATATCATAACTCATAACAGAATTTTATTCTAGCTTCATCATTATCCTAAATGGCAGAATTACTGATGGCAAAACTTGAACATTCTAGGCATCTTGAGGATCAGGTTCTTTCATATTTCATATTTGGTAAATCAACAACGGCTCCATTATCATAACGTTGACAATTCATTTTGATAGATGTTTTCTAATCTACTGTTTAGCAAGCATAATAGCATAGCATAGCTTAATTATCAATGAATCACAGTGCTTAGTTATGGTGATAAGAGGGAGAAGTAGAATCCCTCATTCAGAAAAAATGAAAATGAAAAAATGAAAATGGAGACTGGTCCGAAGTTGTATGAATTTACCCGAAAAAAGGCAAAAAGGATGTATTAAAGGCAAAATTTCGTTCACATTATTTTGTATATATATAAATATTGAAGGGGTTAGGCTCTGATCTTGAATAACCACATTCAATAGAGGGATATCAGATGTTGAAGAGAGTGAGCGTTGTCACGATAAAGTGGCGTTTCTTCCCGGAAGCCGCTTAGGAATCTCCCCCAGCGGTGCTAGCAGCCTCCCGCACCAGATGCCACAATAGCAAGCAGCAGCGTGGCGCAGCAGAGCAGCAGCATATACATGGGTTGTTGGTTGGGTTGTTATGCTGTTGCTAAGGCGCTATGCTAAAGATGCAGTGCTATGCTGGTTGCTATTATTGGGTTATTGTTATATATATATATATATATATATATATATATATATATATATATATATATATATATATATATATATATATATATATTAAATAATTCTACTTTGGCGTAGTGTATAATATTTATTCCGTAAAGAAACCCTTGGTTTTAATGTTAACACTTTTCAATGAAAACTTTCAATAGAATTACAACATTAATAAGTTCTAAGCGAATGAATGGATCAAAATTTTGCTAGCTTTCGTCTTCTAATTAAGACCTCTTCAGGCAAATGACAGAGTGAATTTAAAGATTCTGTTGTTGTGAAACTTGTTCCAGTTGGTAGGTTATTGTTTTTAAGGATTTGTTGAAATATTGGGATGATTTTAAATATTCATTATGTATAGAATCTATTTTTATTTCCCCGGGTTGCTTGTTGTAATTATCGGAATTATATATGCAAAAAGATTCCATTATTTTGCGGTTGGTAACGTTGTTAATGTATCTGATGGGATTTGTTGCATTTATATTGATGGTGTGGTTTGAAGTTCTGCGATGGTTAGTAAGTGCTGAATTGATGCAATCGTTTCTCAGATCCAAACTATGCTGATATTTTCTTCTTGTCAGGTCATTAGTTTCTCCTATGTATGTTTTATTGCACATTTTGCATGGAATATGGTAAACAACTTGTTTAGAAAGATTAGTTCTATGTGTGGGAGGACGTAATATATTTTTTAATGTGATATTGTTTGAGGGTATAAGAGTGATATTTTTAGGGATGAACGGTTTGATGTTATGTAATGGCATGTAGGGGACAGGTAATCTTTCCAAACAAGTTGTTTACCACATTCCATGCAAAATGTGCAAATAATATATATTTGTCTATATTTATATGTTATATAAGATATATATATATATATATATATATATATATATATATCAGTGGCGAGTAAGGCGTGGCATTTTCCAGCAGTCATCGCTACAGTTCCCGGTTCCTTATTTCGACATATTATATATATATATATATATATATACAAATAAATAAAAAATAAAAAATAAAAAATATATATATATATATATATATATATATATATATATATATATATATATATATATATATATATATATATATATATATATATATAAATTCATATATATATATAAATTCATACATATATATATATAAAGATATATATGTTGGTTATATATATATATATATATTATATATATGTTGCTATTTTTTATATAAGAAAATATATATATATATGCTATTATTATTATACCGTATATATTAACACAGCAGCATATATATATATATATATATATATTATATATGCTAGCAGCAGTTATATTGTTGCTATATGCTATATATATATATAATATATATATATTATGTTATCGTATATATATATATATACTATATATATATATATATAGCAGTATATATATATAGCATATATGTTAAGAGTTATTATACGTATCCATGTATATATATATATATATATAATTCTTATGTTAAGATATATATATATATATATATATATATATATATACCGTATATATATAAGGTTGAAGATATATATAAGATATGTTATAGTTACAGTTGGCTATATATATATAAGGTTATATATAAGGAGATGCCTACTCCAGTGTAAGAATATATATATATATATATACAATTATATATACAACCTCCTGTGACAAACCATTCCAAAATTTAACAACCCAATTGCTGAAAGAATGCTTTCTTATATCAAGGTGGCATGCTTTCTCTCTTAATTTTCCTTGTTATGGCCCCCCTGGTCTCCGTCCAGTTATACCATGAAGAAATTCTATTGGTTTCCGTATTATCAATGATGTAAAATTTGTAGACTTGTATCATGTCCCCTTGAGAAATCGCCTTTCTACAGAAAAACATTAATAACTCCTTCAGCTTCTCCTAATAGCTCTTACCCCTCAAACCCAGAAATCGTCCTTGTTGCTCTACGTTGCACTCTCTCCATCATGTCTAAGTCTTTCTTTAAATAAGGGGCCCAAATTTTGTGCAATACTCTATTATTGGCCTAACATAGCTATTATACAGTTACTTATTACTTCTTTGTTCTTGTAAACATTACGATTTATTATGCCTAGCATTTTATTAGTTTTATTCCTTGCTTCCAAACACTTATTAGCTACTTTCAAATTACTGCTTATAATCACACCTTAAATCTTTTTCTTTGTCCACAGACTCGAGCCAATCCCCATTCATACCGTAGTTAAACTTTTATTTGAGAAACCTATGTGAAGAACCTTACACTTTTTACAATTAAAATTCATTTGCCACTTATCTGCCCACCCAAGAAGTTTATCAAGATCATTTTGAATCTTTATGCATCCTTCACTATTCCTACCTCAGGTGGCCCCTTTGGTATCATCTGCAAACTTAGAAACCTTGCATTTAAGTCCCTGGTCTAAATCATTATTTATATATATGAGGAACAATAGTGGCCCCAGCTCTGAACCCTGTGGGACACCACTCTTCACTAGTTCCCATGATGACTTATTGCCATTTAGTTGTACACACTGTTTTCTATTCCACAACCACTCTTTAATCCAACCATGTACCACTCCACCTATCATCAGCCTTATGTGGGGAACCTTATCAAAACTTGTATTCATATATATATATATATATATATATATATATATATATATTATATTGTTATGTTATATATATTGGGAGGTTATATTATATATATAGCAGCAGCAGAGTAGCAGCAAGGCTGCTGGCATACAAGGCTGGTTACTGGTCATTGCTGGTTATACTATGCTGTATTATTGCCATATACATATACATATAGCAGCGCAGCAGCGCTGGAAGTATTATTGCTGGCTACTGGTTATATTACAGGTTGCGTTATGCTGGTTACAGCGAAGAGCATGCTGTTGTTACTAAGGCTGGTTGCTGTTGCTATATACATATACATAAGGTTATACTACATAAGCAGCAGCATATACATATATACATATATATATATAAGTATATAATGGTTAATAATAATAATAATAATAATAATAATAATAATACACATTGGTCAATAATAATAATAATAATAATAATAATAATAATAATAACAATATAATAATTAATACTTTTCAAAGTAGTTTCCCCATTAAATACTTAATTTATTTCAAAGAAAACTTAAATTTTTGCCATATCTATTTTAATTGTTTAAGCATTTTTCATAATATCAAATAAGGGTTCAGCGACAAATTTAGAGATGACTTCTGTATGTTATATGATTATACATTTTTCGCGCAATTTGATTGGTTGAGAGATGTGGATATTATATAATAATAATGATAATGTGATCGCAATTGATCCGACATATTTGGAGATTACCTGGGCATGTTATATTAATATTAATTCATTTTAATTGATCCGCTTTTTCAAGCGCATATATATATATATATATAGCAGTATATATATTGGTTATATATATATATATAGCATATATATATATATATATGTTATAGTATAGCAGCAGCAGAGCAGCATATATATATATATATATATATATATATATATATATATATATATATATATATATATATATATATATATATATATATATATATATATATATATATACTAAAGGTGGGCATTAACGCGTTAAAGCGTTAATCCGTTAATTAACTCGTTAATTTTTCGTTAACTTTTAACGCTTTCGTTAATTTCGAAAAGAAGTAACGGAATATTAACGAGTTACATTTGTGAATTAACGTTAACGAGTTAAAATTTTTCCCTAACCGTTACCTTAATTTACTTTATATAATATTTTCTTACCAGATTTTAAATTGTGTTAGATTCGATTTCAATAACTGATAAGCTTTTTCTTTTCCAAGATTTCCTAAACCCTCCTCTCAATGGCTCAAAATGTGTTTATTCTTTCACGGTTATTCTCCCGTTTAGTAATGTTTAACATGTTTTTCTTATGCTGTATTTTTATTTCTTATTGGTTCGATGAAAGAAAAAAAGATAGTGACTGTTGCCCGTTCAATGAGTCATTAACTTCTTTCGTTCGTTACTAGAACTTGCTTCTTTTGTGACTAGTGAAAAATATAAGAAGTAGGCCTAAAAAGCCTTGTAATTTATAAAAAAAATATATACATATTTGTATTAAAACTATAAGTTGGTATATCCTATTATTTTTACAATAATGAACTATTAAGTATTATAATTAAGGTATTTATGCTTTGGAAGTATTCTTTGGCAAGCGGAAAAAGTATCTGCTTGGTCAAAGCCTAAATTATTTAAGTCTGATAGGCTTAATATCATTATTAATATTGTTAGGGATATTATTATTATTCTTACTTCTTACTTCCTCTCCCAGAAAGGATTTTCATTCTGTCAGTCGCGCGAGGGTCTTCCTCCAGACATCTCTTCCCTGGACCACTTCTCTTCTCTTCAACCAGCTCATTGTCTGAAGCTGGCATCTTTTTAGAGAATCCTCCACCGATTCGGCCCATCTCTTCGGTCTACCCCTCGGTCTTCTTCCTTCCGGTGTCTACTCCCCATCTTCTTTTCGGTATTCTGTCAGGCTGCACTCCTCCAGATGCCTCCTTACCACTACTTCAATCTTCCCACATCCATCTTCAGTATAATCTTCTTCACTTCCACAGTTTCTCTGGTTACTTCGTTCCTTATTCTGTCTCTTTTGCTTCTTCCAGTCATTGCTCTCAGAGCTCTCATTTTTGCCGATTGTTTTCTACTTTTCTCTCTTCTCGTAGTAATCCACGTTTCGGCTCCATACAGCAGCGTCAAGGTCAGTATACTATCGAAGATTACACTTATCCATTCCAACGTTTCCGTCCTTCATCAATGGGTACAATGCTCTCATAGCTTGTCCATATTTTTCCATTCTTCTAGTAATCTCTCCTCCACATCCTCCCTCTCTGTTAAAACATCCACCTAGA
>JABUQX010138796.1:20000-24405 GCA_015478945.1 Trachelipus rathkii
ATCCTTTAGGTGCTTAGCCCTATTTTTTGATGTCTTTACCTTGTTTGACCATGATATTTCGGCTTTAACCTTGCCATATACCATGGGTCAAATTTGACCCACGGTAATTTTTTGTCCTTCCTTTAGGACTTAATAGCCCTTTTTGATGTCTTAATCTTGTTTGACCATGATATTTCGCCTTTGACCTTGCCATATACCATGGGTCAATTTTGACCCACGCTAACTTGATGGCTTTGATGGTTCCCAATCACCGTAAGAAGTATCTAGTGATGTTCTATTAGTGTTCTATGAGTATTAGATGAGTGCCAGGTGAGTGCCAGGTGAATGCCCAGGCGAGTGCCAATGAGTGCCACGAGTGCCAAGTGAGTGCTAATGAGTGCCAATGAGTGCCACATAGTGCCATGTGAGTGCCACATAGCGCCAACTGAGTGCCACAAGTTTTTTCTAGCCTCCCCCTGAGCCTAGAATAGCCCTAATATGGGTGTCTACC
This sequence comes from Trachelipus rathkii, assembly GCA_015478945.1. NCBI lineage: Eukaryota > Metazoa > Arthropoda > Malacostraca > Isopoda > Trachelipodidae > Trachelipus > Trachelipus rathkii. The sequence continues at coordinate 20,491 of JABUQX010138796.1, forward strand.
CCTAGGTTATAAGGTATGAGGAATCGATTGGTGTATATTACAGTCTTAGCTAGGATGCTTCCTACTATGAGTTAGTCTTTTCTAACACTTATACACACATACACTACGACACTTATACACACATTCACTATGACACTTATACACACTATGACACTTACTTTAAACCATATACACTTACACTCACACCCACACACAGATACACTTACACTTACACTCATACATTTTGATGCCTTAGCATTAATGCCTCAGCATTGATGCCTCAACTTTGAAGGTTCATCTTTGATGACTCATCTTTGATGACGTCATCTTTGATACCATCTATATTGATGATTCATCTTTGATGAAATCACCTTTGATGGCTCATCTCTACGCCACATCATAGAACAGAGTTAATATTAATGTCATCCTAGTTCATAATTGGAACACCAAGGCGCCGCATGCGCCATCCGCGCAAAGACACCAGCCCCGCACCTGCAGGTGCGACCCGCCGCGTCCCCTGCCCGCCGCGTCCCCGCCCGCCACGTTCCCGCCCGCCGCGTGCGCCCGCATGCGCAATATTTCCGCGTACCCGCCCGCCGTGCGTGCCCCGCAGGCGCAATATTCCTGCGGGAATGAAAATATATATACTATAAGTCATTCATTTTTATTTCATACTTAAACATTTCAAAGAATTTTTCTAATATACTATGAGTCATTCATTTTTATTTCATACTTAAACATTTTTATTAAAAACATTTTCGCGAACCTAAACTGTAACTCATTACAGACCTATTATTTAACACATATATATTCAAACACTCTTATATTTTTACTTAATACTTTTTAATTTATAAATTTTTAAAAATTGTATGTAAGAAGAAAAAAATTCAGAGTGTCTGATATATAATCATTTACTTTACTACAATTGTACGAAATTTATTAAAAACATTAACATACAAGCCTTAAAGCAGTAAATCAGTAAATCAATAGAGGTGTGACCTAACACCAAGGGTATAGTATGCTTTTGTTTTACTTCTGCTTTACTGTTTTTAACTCATGTTTTACTGCTTTAACTCATGTTTTACTGCTTTAACTCATATGTTTTACTGCTTTAACATATATTTATTAACATTACATACCTTAAAGCAGTAAATCAGTAAATCAATAGAGGTGTGACCTAGCAACATAGGGCTTAGTATGCTTTTTGTTTTACTGTTTTTAATTGTTCTTAACTCACTGCTTTACTGTTTTTAACTCATATGTTTTACCGTTTTTAACTCATATATATTTATTAACATTACAATACCTTAAAGCAGTAAATCAGTAAATCAATAGAGGTGTGACCTAACACCAAGGAGGGATTAGTATGCTTTTGTTTTACTGTTTTACTGCTTTAACTTTCTGCTTTACTGCTTTAACTTTCTGCTTTACTACTGTTTTAACTTTCTGCTTTACTGTTTTAACTCATATATTTATTAACATTATGTTTTTTATTTTGTTTTAATACTTTTTATTTATTTTATTATTATTTTTATTTATTTTTATTATTATTTTTATTATTTTTATTATTTTATTTTTTATTATTTTTATTATTTTTATTATTTTATTTTTTATTTTTATTATTATACTTAGTGTTATTTACTTCATGCCTATTGTTATTATTATTTAGAACACATGCATTCACTATGACACTATACACACATTCACTATGACACTTATACACAATATTCACTATGCCACTTACATTTACCCATAGACACTTACATTTACACTTATACACACGCGGTCACACACACACACACACACACACACACACACACACACACACACACACACACTTACACTTATACACACATTCACTATGACACTTATACACATTCACTATGACACTTACATTTACACATAGATACATACATATTTACACTTTATGCACACACACACACACACACACACACACACACACACACACACACACACACACACACACAATTACACTAGTACACAGATTTACTTATTAATAAGCAGATTTACTTCTTACATTCACACACAGATTTACTTTACACACGCAGATTTACTTACACATATAACGTGTATAATTTATTAAAACATTTTATGTTTTAACAAACACGTGTACATTTATTTATATTACTCATTCAAATATAACTAAAATTATTTCAAAGTTTCTTAAAACTTCTATAATAAATCAATCATTATCTTTGAACAAAGAAATTATTATTAACTGTTAATACTTTTTGTTTATAAATTTTATAACTATCAAGTTTTAAAATAACTTTTACTAAAATTTTATGAAATTTTATTAAAAACATATATTTTACGTACCTTAAAGCAATAAATCAGTAAGGTCAGCCCTAGCACCCCTCTACATGCCGCGTTATGTTCTACTGACTTACTTCAAGTTAACATAACATTTCCTATTTTATTAAAATCTTTAAGTTCTTATTTTTAACAATTATTCACTTACATTTATAAATATTCGCTCGATGTTAACTAAAACATTTCAAAAGTTTTTTAAATACCTGATTTTCCTTTATTATTTATTGAGTTTATATTTGTTTATTCAAGTGTACATTGGCAATCCATCACGAGAAAACACAACAACTATGCACTCCTTACAGATACGAAACTGACCTCTCTCTCTCTGTAAAATGTGTTATTACTTCAAGCCTAAAATTAGGATAATCCTTTTTGTATCCCGGGCGATTTAGGACCTAATTCCAGGTCAAAATATATTTCAAACTGACCTTTTTCAGTAAAATGTGGTATTAGGCCTAAATTTAGTCTTAAATTTAGGATAAGCCTTTTGTATCCCAGGTTGATTTAAGCCTAATAGGTCAAAAGGTAATTCCAGTATAGACAAGAATCGAGAACCAAAATATATTATAAATATATTTCAAACTGAAACATGCTGGATCGGTAAGATCCTTTTAATCAGGTAAGAAGGAAATGTTTACCTTTCTTGTGAGTGGCCGGAGTAATCCTATCTCTATATGACCCTCGTATGTGTGATTAGTCGAGAATTATTTTATCGCTTTTTTGGTTTACACGTATGTAAAAACATTTCATATCTCCTTTAACCTGGGGCTCAGTTTTATTTAAACTCAACATACATAAAATATTTGTCAAGAAAGTAAAATATAGATAATAAAAACGATTTATATAATTAGGAATTTTAATAATCATCTACAGTAATTTCATATATAAGGCTGGGTTGGTTGCTGGCAGCAGCAGCAAGAGGAGCAAGAAAGGGAAGAGCAGCATAAGCAAGGTTGTTGGAGTTATATATATATATATATGATATATATATATATATATATATATATATATTATATAGTTATTATATATATATATATATATATATATATATATATATATACAATGATTTTATATAAGGTTTCACATTAAATATAATACAGGAATATTATTATATATAGAATTACTTCCACATATTTTTTATTAAATAATAATGTTTATGACATTTATACATTAAAATTCTTAAATCTCAAAAATATGCTTCAATCATTTTTCTTATATCAAATATCGATGATATAGTTTCGTGTCTCAGTAATACTTTCAGTAAAAAGTTCCTGCTCAGATATCATAGTATATTTACATTTCTGGGTCACCTGCATAAATACTTTCTGCCATTGTTTTCTAAGTAGATAAATGAATTTCTGTAGTGTCTATAGAACTTAGAGCGGTCGATGATAACTCGTAGGATCATCGATCAGGGTTTTCTTAAATGGTAGTACTCCTGGTATAACATGTAATGAATTACGTTACGTAATTAGATAACACATATGTCTTCTTCAGCTGTATTAACATGCGCTTACGTACTTCTAACATATATTTCATCTGCGCTAGGCCTGAAATGTAGAATCCAAATGATGTAGGTTCAAATACTGCTGTACGAGATCG
>JABUQX010138797.1:0-10241 GCA_015478945.1 Trachelipus rathkii
AGATAAAGAGGGAGATATGTACAGAAAGGCGTAATAAGATTTTGTATAAATAGATTTTAAACCATGAAACCAATATTAAGTATTAGCCTTGATGCTACAAAAAAGATATTCAATATTAACAAACGGATTACCAAGCGTAATGAATGCCATATAGGTAGTATGTAATTATAATGTATAGCATAAGAGCAAAAAAAATGGAATTCCACCAAGTGTCGTATCTAAATAGATAAAAAGTGTCCGATAGAGAAAAGAAAATAGTTGATCAATTCCAGATGGAAAAACAGAGGATTCTGAACTATTATAATATTACGAATAACTAAGACGTGTATGAATAAATTAACATATACAATCAGGATATATAAGAGAGTTTGGATCATTGGCAACAGAAACCACAGAGCCCAGTCTGAAAACATTATTATGCAACTAAGAGTCCTGAAGTTTTGCAAGTACACCGGAGTATATCATTCGAGTAGCTTTGAAACTACTCCTCACATTGATGTATAACTATCTACAGAGAGGGGAAATCCTAAGTGGAGATAGACACCGAGAATACCGTTGGGAAGGACACACTATGTACTCACCAGATAAAATAAAGCAAGTTCACGATTGGAGAGCACACAAACTAAAGAAGAAAATAACTGAGGTTATAAGAGTACGTGATATATATATGTGATAATATAGAGAAGGGTATATAGGATGAAGTTCAACGGAAAAAACCGGAACGGGGTAGGTAAGGTAGATAACTGGGTCTGCGTGAGGCGCGCGTTAGTAGTGTGTGTGGTATATTATATGAGAGATGATAGTGAATTAAAAATGATGACTAGTGGAGATATGCATTCGTGGATATATGAATAAAATACTTTCAAATGATTTAGTGAAATGCTTGAACAGAAATATTTAACGGATTAAAAAAAGGACCATCGAAAGTAGATTGGGTAGTATTTATAGAAATAAATACGATAGATGCGCAACTAAACCGAAATAAAAAACGAACATAATATTTACTACTGGACGTGCGAGTTTAGTGAAGTGATAGCGGTATCGGAGCGGGTAGCTAATATTATTAGTAATATGAACGGTTTAAGCGAAAACGCGTTGAGTAGGAATACGTATATTACCGAATATAACCCCTCCTAATTTATAGTAGTAAAAGAGAAATAAGTGGAAAAGTTAAAGAGTATTAATGAATTTTAATTAAAGAATAACATATTATGAAAATAAAATAATTATAAAGAAAACATATACACACTAAATACAAAATTATTTATTACATGAGTAATTAAAAATTAATATAATATAGTTGACTAGTAGTTGACCAAGGAGTGATTAAAATCTAAACAAATCATCACAATTATCCCTAAACAACAAACTAATATATCGATTAAGTAATAGGATAGCCTTGAAGTAATATAAAAAAGTGAGCTTTATCAGCAGACTCCGATAATCAAATATTAATATATAATATAAAAGGACTAAAAAAGTGACCAGATAAACTTATATCAACAATTAAAGAAAGGCCTAAAAAGTGCCAATGAATAATAATTAAAGAAAATATGCCAACTCTTAATTTCCTTGAAACTAGTATATATAGAAAAAGTTATAACCAAAACGAATAGATGATGGAAATTATATAGTAAGAATATGTCTACAATTAATATAAAAAGTATAGAATATATAATTTCTATCCTTAGGGAAAGGAGTAGAATGGCATATTACTCACCATTATAAGTGATATAGATCTGCTAATACTAAATGAAGGTATGATCAAATTAGGAGGATTTTACCACCCCATAGCGTGGAATTCATGAAACCATGTTAGAACTTCACTGCGTTGCATGAGAGTTTAACAATACTATCGAGGGATCTAAACCAACTACCATAGCGACTACCACATAAAAAGTAAGAACGGCTATTACAGCGTATAGTTGTTTAAAGCACTACCAGGTTTTCTATCATTCACCATATATATAGCATAGAGAGGAGTACTATACAATAATGAATATTATATGAAGTCACAGTGGACGTATTTATACTACTACTATGCCAGCTAGGGATGACGAGAACAATTGGATGTACTACGCTTAGCGGTCCAGATAATTAACATTAATCGCCGAGAAGGTGTAAGTCTCACTAAATTTCTACACGATTTATAGCTATACAAGATCCCATATGTCCACAGCCCCCCTCAACATTATAGAGAGAGTAACTCTCACTTTCATAGCCGCTAGTCTTAAAGCACGACACATAGGAGAAATAAACACTTCTCAGGGTATAGCTTCAAATAATCATAAGCACAAACAATGATAATCTCGTTCTGAGACTTCGAGTTACTCAAATGAGGATTAATTTAAAGGCGTCGAGCAGTAAAAGTAACAGAATTACGACTCCTGTATATCATCAGTCAGGATTACTTAAGCTCATAACTATTTGCAAACAGAGCCGACACTTAGACATCCACAGAAAGTATCTATTCATTAGAGCTATAAGTAAATACTGTATAGTGGTCAATTTTATTATCCATTATGTGATTGATCTAATATTTACATTATTTATATTGTGTATATGGTGTTAGTGTTGTATATAATTAGACTCACAATTATACTATCAGGAACGCAAGAACTTAAATTAACAAAATATTTTTTATTGTGTTTTAAAAAATAAAAAAAAAGAATCATAACTGTTATTTGGTATTCGATAAAATTCGCTAAAATCTAATGATTGAGTTATAATTAAACATATATATGTATAAATAGATCATAATTGTGAGAACTGAGAACACAATTGAGTATGTGAAACTATATGAAAACAAAAATAAGAATCAATTAAATATTAATTACTTAAAAGGAGTTTAAGAGAAAATAAATACACCTATATATAATTTTTACTAAAGTGTACTAATACAATATATATTTATTGAGGATAAACACAGTGGACAGATATATTACACAACAAGTACTAAAGTAAAAAAATAAGCATATAAATTACAATCTAAGCCACACACATAACGGAATGAGAAATGGAAAAGATAAGATGAGATGATAATAAATTTAATCATCTGCAAGTATTAGTAATAGAGTCCTTCAAAGTAGATTAATATAAGATATATAAACCAGTGACAGTATACACTTATGTAAAACAAATCCTTCAAGAAAATAAAAAATTATCAAATATCAAGAACTAAAAAAATATCACAAATATATAATATACCCGTGGAGTCAGGAGAATCCGCTATTTTAAAAACTCTTATGACTTACCCGACTCTTGTATCAAGCGGCATCGATCATATACTATAAACTTATATAATCAAATCTTACATGGAAAGAAGTTCAGACAAATGAAAAGACACATGAGGTATAATATATATCTCTTTTCTTATCAAAATACCAATCCGCTCTTGTAATTAAAAGTATCATTAATATATAAATATGACCGAAGAAACAATTGAGCATATATTCTAAACTTATGGAGCGGTTCAGCACATTCTTCTTCGCGTAGCAAGTAGAAGCGCAAATGAAATCATTTTAGAAATGGTTATATCAATTCTTCCCATATATCTATGTCATATTTCGAGATGCTGATCCCATGATTGCAGTAATCGCTGAGCTTGGAATTACTGAAAATAAAATGCTGTATATATAGTATTCTGTAGCTCACCACTTGTATATTCGGGATAACTTCCAGCAATTAATAGTGGAGGGGAGAAAACCGTGGTTATGTATCTTTAATTACTATCATCACGCTTGAAGCGTTCTTTTTTTTATGGGGACGTGGATGCCTAGTGAGGTTAAGCACCGTCCATATGTTAATTAAAACTTAATCACGCGTAAGTCACAATGTGCGTAATCCCCGCTGAATGGAGAGTCCAAATCTATCCTGTAGGAGTGATTCTAGTCACAATACATATATTGATAGTAGCGCGTAGGTCAGTAATTCTTATGAATGTAACAACACGCGCGTGGGTGTCACATAATTATAAAAAAACTAGCGCTCATTGTAAAACCATATTCTGTTTTTGTAGAGTATCAGATTGGATGTGGTCCGAGATAATGTTCGAGTAATATATGTCATTTGCGAGTATTGGCGTAACTTTAGCAACCCCTAGCATAACAATGTTGCGCTAAAGTATGTTTACACTTGCGTTCATTCCTGTGAACTGGGTTTGTATAGTTAGGCATCTTAAAATAGGAATCTCGACTCCTTTTGACTCATGTAATTTAATATAATTGTCAGAATGCGCCATAGTGATAGCTCGGCCCCTTACTTCAAGGAATTTAGTATATATAAAATGACAGTCTTTATATAAATTAGTTATCTAGTATTAATATTAGTGATAATTTATAAATTAAATATTAGGTTTTCACCAGTCACAGACTATACAGTTAAGCCTACTTATAACACTTTTAATATATCCCTGAGCCTATAATAAGGCTGAGAAGTCATTAATATAAAATTAGTTAATAAATTATTATTATTAAAACTTATAATATATCTATTTTAAGAGAGAGTAATGTTTATTTCTTATTTATAGGAGCTTTATAGTGATAATGTATAAATATACATTGTATATATATATAGGTATAATAAAATATATATATTTTATATAAATATAAATATATATATAAGTAGTATATTGAGTATAATATTAATAATATATAGTATACTTGCCAACCTTAAGTTAATAGCTTAATAATATTTTAAAGAGATATTAGTAAGTATATCTAGTATTGATATCTTGAAGGGACTGAGTAAAAGAGGTTGATAATATGATGAAATAGTAAATAGTCACACTGACTTATATGATGATTTATGAATGCAGAGAATGGTTTTAAGTGAAGGAGATTGCATTAGCAACTAAGAGAGTGAAAAATGTTGAATGAGGATTGAAAAGAAGTATTGAGTTTGAGAAAGGAGGGAAAGTGTTAGGAAAAGAAAGTTTAGTTTGAGAGTAGAATGTCGATAGCTCAATCAGGAAGGAGATTAACTGCAGGGATATTAGGGGTAGTAATATCAGGAATAATGAGTAGAGTCTCACCTTAAAGGCATAGGAAAATGTTAAAAAAAGTAGAGTAAATAAAAGTGATAATAAAAGTAGGGATAATTAGATATTAGGTATCTAGCTAAGATGAAATTTAATGAGATTTGATTAGATCCAATCTAGATTAGTAGATCGATCTATACAATAGATGAGAGATTGAGAACTATGAAGAGCGTTCAGCCACTCATGTCCTTTTGCACCCATGCGCCTAGATCATCAAACGTTTTTATTCAGAATTGTTCTTCCAGAAATATTGGGGTGAAGGGTGAAAGAGGACCAGTCAATGAATACCTGAGACAGTGGTGCCTCACAAAAGGTTTCCAGGATTATTGTGTCCATAAGATAGTTCAGCGTGTCTGTTGAGTGAGATGTGCACTAGGACAAAGACTTCACCATACAATAAGGATAATGTGGTAAAGTGTAATGATAACTTGATATCGGGAAAATATAAACTGTCGGAATCCCTCTTATGTACCTAGGGATCAGTCTTACATCTCTTCTCAATCGGAAAACTACAAGTTAATTTTAACATATGAGCAACTTACGATAGCGAGCAGGAGAATATTGCTCTATTTCCTTTGCCCTTGGGCTTAAGTCACGAGGGACGATGCCATAAGTGAGAGTCCTTCCACGGACATCCAAGTGGAATATAAGATATACGATGTATTATGGAATAGTACCAGCAAACTGTTTAATATCTAGGATTGTCTGTCATATTGTAGAAATCTCATTGTTTTAAGAGATAAAAATTATGACAGTCATATGTTTCGCGAATTACTGAGAGACAGGCTAAAGTTATCTCTCAAGTCATACTAATACAAACCACAGATATACGAGGAAGCGAGGGAGAAATAGAGAAGGATTGAAATTGACGAGATAATCAAAATAGAGAAAAGCACGCGGTTATAGATATATATGGATTTAGTTTATGAAAGAGACATTTAGCATGCAGGAATGAGCAGATGATTAAATAGATTGCTTGTCATTACAAACACCCATATATGTACGCGTTACGGAATGCCCGCGTATGACCATAGGGTGCGGGGTTAGTCATGCATCAGGAGAGAGATCGAGAAGGAGGAAGTATGGTCCCAGGTTCGCGTTATTGCTAGAGTAGAAAAAGATTATCGCCGAGAATAAGGAGAGAGGTAAGGAAATAATGTTATGGCACACATTGTTGTGAATACAGAAAATGATAGAGGGGGATTACGATCATTAAATTTGGACGTTAAGTAATATAAGAGATTGTAGAAAAGAATTTATATCTTTATCTTAGAAAAGGTAAGATTTAGATCTGCCATAATCTAGTACTCACAAGCAGATTGCACCGCGGGCCTTCTATGCAACATCGAAGTGATGTCTTGAAGGACGCTGTAGTATATGAGGTTAGAGCGGTCTTTACCAGCCTTCATAACTAGTATTAGGAGAATATCATCTTAGAGATTTAGTGAATGCAATAATCATCATGCTAGACTTGCAGATAATAATCTTACAAATCGCATTTGGAGAGGTCCAGCGAACACTAACATCACATAGAGAATATATACAATAATTAAATATAGCAATAAAGGTTATAATCATTGAGTAATAGAATTAGGAGGAGAATAAATAAAACTTAATTTATATGTTATATTGTTTATATCTATAGGATTTAAATATATAAATTATAATATAATATAATATTAATAGATATATTATGAATCTATAAGTACCAAGATATTAAAAATATAACAGCTTAAAATATTATAGATATATAGTCGAGTATCTCACATATAGGATATTATTTACATCTATTTATGCTCAATTATATATATAAGACCGTATAGATAAAAATATAAAAACAGTAATGAAAGATAGATATCATTATATACTCAAATAATAATAATGAGTAAATCCAAAAATTTTAATATTTATGCATATACTTTTAATCTTTAAATTTGTCAACATTTAGTAATAATGGTAAAGAATACCATTATAAAATATATATTATAAGGAATTCAAAGAAATATATTAGTATATAAAGTGAAGGAATATTCACTTTATTTATATCACCAGATACATTTCTCATTTATTTGTATGCAAGTGATGTTAGTGCGTCATTATTATTAATATAATGGAAATATTAGTAGAAATTAAAATCTTGATATAATATAATAGACTAGACTTTATATAATTATCACGTTTACTCAATTATCATGACACAGCACCGACTCTGGGAAACGTCTTTTCATATTACACTGCCAGATGAACCATTCACAGAAGTTGATTCGACGTCCTATGTCTGTGGGCAGTAAATGCTGTACACGTTGCAAATGATATGCATGATGCCTACCGCCGCCAGTGTTCTGCATATTACTGAACGTGGAGAAGCACGTTCGTCCGCCGCTCTTCGTACACTAGATGGCATGTTTAGAGAATGTCATGGGCACGATGGCGTTGGTGAAATATCACATAGACTCCATCCGAAATGCCAACCGGTCTAAATGTCCCAGTATCACATAGTTGCTAATACGTCCTCGTGAAAACAGACCATTGGGTACCGCGCGACATATGTACGCCTCACCTGCATTCCCGTCACACAATCAGTACACGTACACAATATCGGCATACTCCCTGTTGGAATACTTGTGGGGCATCGAAAAACGTATGTAATATTATTATACTTGAATATAACTACACGACAATATTATCACAATGTGAGAGGTGGTGACGTCACACTTACACGTTAGTAAACTAACCTTGCGACAGGTTATTGGTGGACTATAGGCAGAGATACAATTAATTTTCCCTATTTAATAAAGTACCTAAAGGAATACATCATCCTCCGAGAGAGGCCCCATGGGGGATCACCCCTTGAAAGGGTGTGAAGTCACATTTTAGGCAAGCGTGCTTTGAGGCCTCTTGGGCATTCTGTACAATTATTTTTTTGCTATACATTATGTGATTTTCTTCTTTTTCAGTTGAGGCCCCCTCCAGGGGGGTCCTAAGATACCTTTGAGAATACTGAAACTATGTTATTCATGTTCTACGTCCTTATAAACGTATACAAGGACACCTATATTAGGGTGCTAAGTACATGTTTAATAGCTTGGTACCGCACAGGCACCGCACAGGCACCGCATCAATGCAGGCGCCGGTATCTACAATGATTCATTTGCTCCGACACGCGAGACTTCTTCTTTTCCTTCTTCTTATTCCTTCCTTCATCTTCCTCGGCTGATCACTCTGTGCTTTTCTTCTGGTTTTAGCTCCAGCTCCGGCTCACGCCTCCGGCTCAGTGCTCCAGCTATGACTCATTTGCTCCGTCATATGAGAATTGTTCTTTTTCCTTCTTTGTGTTTTTATTCTTTTTTCAGGATTAACCCCCTCCAGTGGGCCTCAGGCTCATTTGAGGGTTATGAAACCCTCAAATTCGGATTCTACGTTAATAAAAACATGTATATAGATACCATTATTAGGGTGTTAAGGACACGTTTACTAACTCGGTATCGCACAGCACCGTACCGACTCACTTGAGTTGCTACTTAATGTAATCTCAGTACTCTATTTCATTCATTCTCTCCTATGTACTCACCAAATTTCATCCTTCTTCGAGCATTTTCAAGGTTTCGGGGTCAGCACCCCCTAAAGGGTTCCCTACGGGATGCAATCTCATATAATGACGAGGTTACCTCATCAGCTTTCTGGGGATCCAATTTTGAAGCAGATACATCAATTAGAACACATTAAAATACGCTAGGGTAGCCAGAGCACCGCAACACCGGAGCCATTGCATCAAGGGTTAATCCAATCTAATCGGGAACCCCAGAAATCGAGCCAGCGACCCAAAAAAACATAGGATTTCATACCAAAATAAGCCTAATACGAAGAAAAAAAATTTATTAAGTACATTTAAAGTGTCCTTAACAAAAACGCCAGTCGAGATGTGCACCATACTACTTACATAATTTCGGCAGGCTCCTGACAACAACTATATATATATATATATATATATATATATATATATATATATATATATATATATATATATATATATATATATATATATATATATATATATATATATAAATTATTTATATATATATATATATATATATATATATATATATATATATATATATATATATATATATATATATATATATATATATATATATATATAATTAAAACTCAAAATGTTTAATAAAATAATAAAAATATTAAAATGCTATTTTCTGCAATATTTGAAAACGTTGAAATGATCCAACAGTATGACAATAAATTGTTCATAAAGTAAACATGATCCCAAAAGAAATAAAAAGAAAAACTTACATTTTTTGACGAAACATTTCCGTATGTCCATTTCAGCGACATGTTGTTCAAGTGATATATAATAATATAAGTAGCCTATATGAAAACGAAAACATGTTAAAACTCTTTTGAAAAAATGTAATACCATAGACAGTAAAAAATTCTTCAACGGAATGATGACAAGAAGGAGTTTCATAACATTTATATTCAAGAATATTTCTAGCATATCCTTAAAATATTAAGAATAGAATCTAGAATGTACGATAAGCTAACAAAAGAACGATGGCAATAAAAAAGGAAATAAACGCACATAAGCCTTGCCAAATGTACAAGTGACGCAGTTTTAAATACGTTAGTAATTAGTAATTACTAATTACTAACCATTCCAATACTATAATTCATTTTCGGTCCTGATTAATAATTAGTATTACAGTTATTACTTTATAATTTTACTTTTCACTTTCAAATTTATTTCTTTACTTCATTATTTATATCGATTGATGTATCTTTTTCGGATTTTCTTCTAATAAACTTTTAAAAACGTCGCCTGGCAAACATATGAGGTCCATATTTTTTTATTTCGTCAAGATTTAGTGCTCCCTCCTACGTACGCCCATGTGTATGTATGTATGTATGTATGTATGTATGTATGTATGTATGTATGTATGTATGTATGTATGTATGTATGTATGTATGTATGTATGTATTTATTTATTTATTTATTTATTTATTTATTTATTTATTTATTTATTTATGTATGTATGTATGTATGTATGTATGTATGTATGTATGTATGTATGTCAGGCGCGGCTTTACGGGGGAAGCACAGGAGGCCGGGCCTCCTCTAAAAAAAAATAAAAGCAACTAATGTAATAAAATAATTCCAAATTATTATTTACTACTTGTAAATAATGTT
>JABUQX010138798.1:0-2500 GCA_015478945.1 Trachelipus rathkii
TATTACTTCGTTCATTCAATTTGGGTGTTTAACCGTTTTCGCATTTATCGTGAAAACGCTTTCGCGTTTTCGTGCATAACACAATTGGGTATAATCGATACATATATCGAAAATCAATTTTAAATTTAAATATCGATAGGTCAGAAAAGAAACTTAAGTTTACCCATATATATATATATATATATATATATATATATATATATATATATATATATATATATATATATATATATATATATATATATTTTTACTTTATATATAAATAATATAAAAATATATATATATATATATGATGTCATAGGCCTAGGCAGGATTTCATTTAGGGAGGGCAAAGTTACACTCACACACACACACTTATATATATATATATAATATATATATATATATATATATATATATATATATATATATATATATAAATATATATATATATATATATATATATATATATATATATATATATATATATATATATATATATATATATATATATCTTTCTCTATATAGTGCGACTCTAGATTAAGGGGCACAGATGTATCTCGAAAAGTACTACGCAGAACAATTACATATTTGGAATCAGCGTATAAAACATGCACCAGAATGTAAAAGAAATATCTCGTAAAGTACGACACTTACAGAAAAAAATTCATATTTGAATCAGCGTATAAAGCTATTACCAGAATGTAAAAAAAAATAATAGGGGGCTCGACCCTAATGGAAATATATGTTTCCTTGAACTTCAATTTTTAGGGGCTTGAGCCGATGGGGGACAGAGAGGGGGACGAATTCCCCCCTTCGTCTACCTAGAGGCTGAGACCCCGACAACTGATATCTATGCGGTCTACTCTAGGGTGTTCGTTAGTTTTAAATAAAAAAAAAATATATATATATATATATATATATATATATATATATATATATATATATATATATATATATATATATATATATATATATATATGGGAAACTAAACGGCTCGAGCCCCTAATATATATATATTCTGGTATTAACTCTGCTGATTCCAAGCTGCCTCCTCAACTGGTTTTCTGTGAGGGTGTAAATGCTCCGGATATATCTGTGCCCCCTAATCTGGAGTTTCCCCCCACACATATACATATGTATGTAATATATATATATATATATATATATATATATATATATATATGCTGATATATATATATATATATATATATATATATATATATATATATATATATATATAAATTATATATATACGTATATATGGTGTGTGCGCGCACAGGATATGATTTAGAGGCTGGAAAAGGTTGAGTGATTTATGTCCTTGCTCACACTGATCACTAAACTGTGTGGATTGGCTAAACAACAAATTTTTCCTTTCCAGAGGATCAAAAAATAGCATAGAAAAAAAAGTTATTTTGGTTATAAAATAAATAAAATAATGTCTACAACAGTTGTAATTAAATTTTTTTATGTAACGAAAAAAAAAAAACTATTTGAGAAACGTAAAGTAATATTTGTGGAGATTGGTGAGTACTGAGTCTTGAGTGGTAACTAATATTAAATCTAAACTAGCTTTAGACGCCTTGGATTTTCAGCGAATTTCGAAATTACATTTGCTTCTAATTCGTTCAATTTTTCACTTACTAATTTTCTAGGAATACTCATCAATCATACATAGTCCATCAAGCCTGTCTTCGTTCATTGTGTTTCTTAGCCAAGTTTTTACTCTTCTCAGAATGCATAAAGATCTTTCAATGGTACTTGTTGAACAAGGCAGCACAAGTGCAATTAATGGACAGGTTTTGATTTGAGGAAAAAAGGGGTCGGCTTATTTAATGACTTTAGTAAGTTTCAAATCTTTCAACTTTTGTTTATCTATTTTTTTATCCAGCCACAAGGTATACCATAAGTAATTTTTGGTATGAATTTTGTTGATATCAAGATCGTAAAACTTTGAAAAACATTTTACTTTCTCATGCAAACTGCTTACGGGAGCACCTAACTTAATAAAAAAGATAAAATGCTGGCACGTTGTTTTCTGAAAATCTAGTCTTTAAACAGGATGAAAGCGAGTCAAGATAAGGCACAAGCACAGAACGCCTCCAATATTCAGCAGAAGTTTCAGCAGGATGATTTGGGATTGTATCTTTCTAGGTGGTGCAAGTTCTACTAAGAACTCAGCAGTAATAACATTGGTGGATAAGAGTAGATCAGCAATTATTTGATCAGCAGTTTGTGGTGGTCTTTGAAAACTTTCAAAATTCTTTGGACATGATCAGAGCACTGCATAAGGTCAATATTTTTTGTTTGAATAATGTTCGCGACGGGTTCAACTAAAGCAGAATGTTTAACTATTACGGGAGAGGTAATAATTAAAATTGGTCTTGTTGCCGAACAGTATAATTGAAAAGCTCTTTTCTTGTTTGAATGTTGCCTTCCTTTGGCAATTTTTCTAACCCCTCAACGATTTTTATCATATTTGTATGGAAAATAGCAATACTATGATATTTTTGAGTCC
>JABUQX010138798.1:7500-23817 GCA_015478945.1 Trachelipus rathkii
TTTGAAGGCATAGAGAGTTGATAGAGGACAGGAACCAGCTCAGTAACTCACCCTCAAAACGCGAGGAGGGATGTTGTCCCGACCACTAGCCTTCCTAACGTTCATAGATCTCTGGATCCCATGCATCCAGTCATGTGAAATCACAAGTAGAGACAAGGAGATACGTGATAGGAGAGGTGCCAGGGTGAAATTAGATGGAAAAGGAGGCCAAAGAGGTTAGCCTTTTCAGAGGGAATGTTAGCAACAGATTCATCAGAGCGAATTAGAGGAGGAAAGGCAGATTTACAGAAGTTGTTAGAGTTGTTTATGACAATAGGCCAGAAATTTTTATCAGTACGAGAGCAAAGGAAGACAGTGCACTTTCATTTAGTGAAAACACTCTTAGCTTTTCTAATAATATCCCTACAACGATTCCAAGCTGAATGAAAATTAGCAAGAATGATAAGAGAACGAGAGTTTTTCCATGGTCGATAAGCATTTTCTCTGTTCCGAAGATCGCGAGAGCAGATGCCATCGAACCACAGATTTTGAGGAGAAAAAACTTTGCTGAAGAAGGAATCAAAACAATCAAAACAAGATTCACTCCAAGAATAGCTAGCAAATGCCTCACAATTGGCCAGATTAAAGTGCCAGAAAATAGGTTTAGGGCATCTATTCTATATACTATTAATTTTAAACATTCCATTTTTGCCTCTTAGTTTTCGCCATTTTGTTCATTCGTTTTATTGATAAAAAAAAGATATTACGATAATTAATTTTGAATTTCACAAAAAGTCTAAAAAAATTTATAATAAAATATAAAAGAATTTATAATAAAATTTATAGCTCTTTATATTATTATTATATTAAGTATTATTAAATAAAAAAAATGTTCAATTAATTATAAAAACATTTCAAATGTGCGCGATCGTTGCCGTGTAACAACTGCGAGTTTGTTGTTCCACGTCAACTTACATACATACATACACGGCAACGCTCTCGCACATTTTTATTTTACTAAATACTACTACTACTCACACTACTACTATACTTACTATACTACTACTACTACTAACTAACTATACTAATACTATAATACTTAAAAGTATTTATAAATTAATTAATACTATAAATTCTAAATATGTAAAATTTATAAATTAATGTAACAACTGCGAGTTTGTTGTTCCACGTCAACTTACATACATACATACACGGCAACGCTCTCGCACATTTTATTTTACTAATACTACTACTACTACTACTACTACTACTACTACTAAAAAGTATTTATAAATTAATTAATACTATAAATTCTAAAAATATGTAAAATTAATATTAATAATTATATAGGGGTTCACTTAAGGCGGTGTTGAACCCCAAATCCTTGGAAATGGACGTAGAAGGTTGAATTTTGGTGAGTGGATAAAAGAGAAGGAATGAAATAGAGTATTGAGGTTAAATTATATAGGGGTCCCCTTTAGGGGGGTGCTGAGTCCAAAAACACTAGAAATTAATGTAAAAGGCTGAAATTTAGTGAGTGGATAGAAGAGAACTAATGAAATAGAGTACTGAGGTTAAACTAAGTGTCTGATCAATAAAAAAAAATTATATAACATTTTACATATTTAGTAATCATAGTGTTAATAATATTTACGCTCATATGTACAGCGAGAGCCACGAGCAAAGTGAGCAAAAGCGCCCATGCGAGCGTAGCTCGCTTTTCAGGCAAGCTTGAACGCTCGCGTTCCAGCGTCGTGTAGCGACGTTGCTTATTATTATTATTATTATTATTTATTATTATTATTATTTTATTATTATTTATTATTATTATTATTATTATTACAGTAGCACCTCGCAATAACGGCTACTCGCTTAACGGCGTTTCGCAATAACGGCGCTTTTAACTACTCGAGTGTTGTGCGGAAGGAAACACGCACGAGACGAACAGTCGCCCATCACCAAACCTCGTCTTTGAAGCGTATACTGTATTATAAATTTATTAAATAAACTTGCAAGATCGTCAAAAAGTTAATGCTTCTTAGTCATAGCATAATAAGTACCTATTGAGCATAAGTCATACTATATAAGCATACAAGTACTACTCGAGAAGATAAGAGGCACTCTATTAGAGAACAGAGTCACTTTTTAATTGTTGTTATAATCAATAGTTAGCACTCCATTCGCAACCTTCCTGTACTTATCGTAAACTATATACATGAATTCTATTCTAACACACTATATCCATATCATCTACTTATATTAGTTCATCGCCTGCCAAGCGATAGTGAGGGTATTGTCGATTTAGATTGAAATTAGAATGGATAACAAAAGAGCGATGAAGATATCTCGTCCAGTCCAGTATTTGATTATTATGCCAGATTCTCTTGACTGATTTCGCAGAATGCGGAGTGCGGAAAGTTCTGAAAGATGAGAAGGGATGCATCACAGCAATAGCTACCAAGACTAAAGAAAAAGGAAGTTATGAAATATCTGATAGATTTATATTTATACATTCATTAATTTATTATTTTTTCTCTAAATATTTCATTTATGTATCTCTAATACTTTTCATTTAAAGAGGCATGACCTGCTACTCATCCTTACATTATATGAATATATTAGGCGTATGAGAGTATAGCGTAAGACATATGAGTTATATTTAGTATATTATTCTTTCTATATAACATGTATTACTACTAATTAATTGATTAATTATATTATGTACAATCATACTTATATAAGTAATTTAAGTATATATAGTATAATTACGTATAGTTTCTATTTGATTAGTCTAAGGCTAACTCGTATAATATTATAAGCTCAAAAGCCACTTAAATCTCACTTATCTCTATTTTAGGTCATCGTATTTAACTTCTCTACTTAACAAGCGATAGGTTATAGTCCGTAGTTCACCATATATACGTACTCAGTATATTAATTATTAATTAAGCTAGAATTTTATAATCTCTAGTATACTTATAATTTAATTATAGTTTATTATTATATATGCAATAATCTAGAAATAAAAAAAACTTTGAATGCCCTTTTAAATTATTTTATATAATAATATATTTCCTCAAAATACTTTATTTAGCTTTCTTATATTATAATATTTTTTTAGAAAACTCTGATAAAATTTTATTAAATTATTGCATTGGTATATATATATATTCATATTATAAATATATTAATATTTTGACAAATGTTTAATATATAGAGAGCTCTTGAAGTTTTCCTGAATATTTGAAATTATTTTGATCTACAACTCCCTGAGGCTGTGGATACATTTATTTACTTTAATAATGCCAATGTTTATTATCATTAAACATATTATTATATAAATAGTTCATCCACAATGATTCTATCATTTGTTAGAATATTATATTTAAAAAAAAAATATAGTTATCATTTATAGTAACCCGAAATCCAAAAGCCAAGTCTGAACTAATGATAATAATTATGATAAATAGGCATATAAATTCGAACGAATGAAAATATATCCAAAGTTAAAATCTTCGCAAAGTGAGAGACAAGATCACTTCTCTTTTAACTGACGAAGAGCTGGAAAAAAGAAAAGAGAAATTTAGAACGATTAAATTGAAAGAAATTATTATATATAATAAAGAACGTCAGCTTTAAACATGTTTTATAAAAACCAAGTTCCCGTCACTCCGTAATAAAATTAGGCT
This sequence comes from Trachelipus rathkii, assembly GCA_015478945.1. NCBI lineage: Eukaryota > Metazoa > Arthropoda > Malacostraca > Isopoda > Trachelipodidae > Trachelipus > Trachelipus rathkii. The sequence continues at coordinate 11,169 of JABUQX010138798.1, forward strand.
GACGCTTACTACCGCCAAAATCTTTTCAAAAAATATTTGTTAGTTAACATTAATATTATTCACAAATCTATTTCTATATTATTACCCATAACCTACCAAATACATAATCTATCTATAAAGGAATACTCATATATAATATATATAATATTAAAATATAATATTAATTATATTATATATTTATTATATATAATTTATATTATTTAATATACTTAATTATTTTATTTCTTTTCAAACTGGCCCAGGTGGGCCAAACCTAATACCTTCCCATACACAAAAAAACCCCACCATACCCCTTCTACTATTATGCACCTTTATTATCTCCTCTGCCAAACTCGCCTAATTTCCTCTCCTCACAGACATTCCTTACTGACTCAAATCGCACTTCATTATTCCGTCTCCCAGCGGTCGATTCCAGGCGCACTCGCACTATACATCCGCTTAACCAAATTCTTCTTCCGAAATTTTCTTTGGGCCTTTTGGCATTACTACCTCTGTTACTCAACTTACACAATGACCAATTTTATTACCATTCTCAATACCGTTACTTAATTTTCCATTTATTTATTTATTCATCTATTCATATATACACTTCTTTACACCGACCCATTAATAATCCTCTCTATAATGCGTTAACAATTATCCTCATTTTAAATTCCCATCTTCTCACCCTAAAAGCATTCATAAATAGTATTGTCGCATATATACTGAATCTAAACATTGATAACTTATTAGATACTTATAATAATACCTCTTATTCAGACTATATAGTCCTCACTACTATTACAATTGTAGACACTACGTAGGATAATGATTTATTACCTCGATATGTAGAAGTAGCCTCTGAATAGGCAGTCGGACTCCTAGGAGGAGGATACTATAGCTCCTATTGTATAGACATCTCTATTCTCTCACACGATTTTAGTTGCACCAGCCTCCTTCCTACCATTCAAACTTCCTACTACAATCTGCATCATCGTTTCCCTTTCATCCAACATTAATCTAAATATTTATAACGGTTATAATTACCAGTTCATACAAGCCAACTTACTTGTTCCCAGCTGCTTCAACGCATTCTAAACATATAACTTCTACACTAAAACTCCTAGAAGGAATACATCTCTCCTTTTAACTCACAACATTATTAAATACTCATCTACTCTTATCTAATATATAAGTCGTTTTAACTTATCTTAAAATCAATCTGTTACACACCATATACCGCCAAACTCTCTCATATAACAATATTAACTATCTCAAACATCTTTATTCAGATCACTACTAACACAATTAAACTAATAATTACAAATCCGCATTATATAATACTAGGTAGGCTATATTATATGCATCACCCTCCAATCATATATACCTCATCTCTCACTAATTATACTAATATTCATTTATACTATTACTAACTCATTTCTTACTCGGCGCCTACCCGGAGTTCGGTATAATTTTTCACCTCCGGACTCCGGTCCGACCCTATTCACATTTGATTTTTCGGGACTCCGACCCCGCGATCACCTTCTACACGACTTCCATCTTTTCATAACAAAACCATTTTTCGGAATCACATCAACTCGTAATGCAAATTTTGAATTAACCAAGGAGACATAACCGACCTACCAACTTAATCTAGGTGTCGATATTTTTCAACGGTACCGCTCAGGATATCTCGTCGACCACCGACTCGCAACTCCATCTTTAAACCAATATATATTTTTGAAACATTTTTTTATTACACACGCTCCCGCGAGCACTTTCGTCATACCCGATCCGCACTTCTTTTGATTCCCCACTAGCTTCAGACACACCTATTCCAATATTTTGCACTCTGGATACAACGATAATGGTGCATACAAGATTGTATCAGTATAAACACTTTTTTAGCCTATGTTTATCGAAACATCCCTTTTATTAATTCTCTCATCATACGCGCCCGCTTTATTGCAAGAATTACAAAAAAATATCCTAACATAACTTTTCCATGATTCTTTATATTCTACAAGTCCTCCATATCATCTTTCCTTCAGTCCGAGTTAAATACCTTGGTATTAAAAGTATAAGATGGCAGGTGGAATTCATCCGAATTGAACATACCAACCAAAAACTAATTCAAACCAAATTCCAGTCCTCATAAGAAGACCCCCAAGTGAAACATGTTTAATAGTTATATTTGATCCATTATTGTGTTATTTTTCTATATTCCGTATTTAAAATGTTTTGCTCTAACTAACTTTTTTATCGAATACAATTTTTCCATAACAAGCTAATAGAATAAATATTATATCATAATAATATGTCTCCTTCAAACCATCAAACTTAAATTCATAAATATCTACTAATAATAATATTCATAAATACAAGTTCACCTAATTAAACAAATCGCCTCGTCTAACATTAAGGAGGGTGACTGAATAATACCAACAACGAATTTATCTGAACAACTGATTAACAATGCATCTGGATTTTTACCAAAATACCCTCGGAACCTTTGAATATATACTCGTATACTATGCATATAAACGGTTTATTACATCGCAAATCTATCAAATCCAATCAATAATATCACCATCTAATCGACTATTTACTATCCGTTAATTGATCATAATTAATCTCTACCAATAGTTATTATCATTCTAATACTCAATGCTAGTAAATTTAACATTCTTTTTCAACTTCTTCCCTCTACCACATTTACAGTCTATCTGCTTGCTTACATATTCGACCTCATCCCTCAAAATACTAATCTCTCATTTCATCTTATAGTACATCAAAATACCCACCCACATTTCCACTATTCACTCCTTCCATTACTGTTATTATAAATTATTTATCAGCATTTGTCCTTGATAAAGTCGTCCATCTATAACTCACCAACCTTCTCTTCTATCCATTCCATTTTGCATCAGTGGGGTTATAAAAACACCCATCCCATTCATTATTACTAAGACGAGTATTATACCTACTCATACTGACCTTCTTCATATCTTTATCTCATTTACCTCCGCTGTCTTCTCGGTCTATTCCAGCTTCAGAACTTCTCTTTCTTCTATTCCCTCTTCGTTAAGCGTTCCTCTTATCCCCTTTACTACTGTCCCTGCTGTAGCTCTTTGGTTCTCATTCCCCGGTCTTGCCCTGGGCTCATTTCCGCGTGTATCTCCCTACTCTCCCCCGATCCCCCCGATTATCTCAGTATTCTATTGCGGCACTTTTTCCTCCTCGTACTTCCCACACACAGCGTGTTCGTAGTACCTTTTTCACCTCTTCACTGGCTGTACCTGTGCATGGCTCACCCTCACCCGTCCATTTGCTGCTTTATGTTCTCGTGGATCGCACTCCCCTCCTCTGCACCCACTTTCACACCCTCTTGTAGTCATTTCCCTCCGTAGTCCGTCCGTACTCATGTCCACCTCTTCCTACTAACTCAATCACAGACAACCATCTCTCATTGGTCTTCTCTTTAATGTTTCAGTCTCATCACTCTCGCGCCCTCTTTTTTGTTGAGCACGGCTCTTCACATCATTGGCTCCGCACCCAATGAGCTTTCTCTTGGTTCTGGACTAGCCCTGTGGCATCCTTTTCAACACAGAGACTCACTTTCCCGTACGTGCTCTTCACAATCACAATCTCATTTATTTCGTCGGCTTCCAACCACACCTCTGTTTTCCCACTTGGGTGCATCACCTTTTCGCATTCACGCAACCTTTGCCTGGAGGCGAGCATTCACACTCACCACTTATTTTCCTTTGCACCTGCGCTACCCACTTAATTACTCGACTGTTGCCTTTCTCTTTCACTCTACCCTCCAGTCTCTTCGATTCATAGTCTTCAGCATCAGCTCTCTTGTCTAACACTGCTATCAACCATATCCGCACTTCCAATTTTTCCTTCCCTGCATTTCTCACACCGCTTGCGAGTGTCCTGCTCTTCTAAGGCGTCAGTGCTTCTCGCACTCTGGCTTACTTCCCCTTCATTCTCACCTTGTTCCCCCATTCCGTCGGTCATCCTCTATACCTTTCGTCCATCCCCCGACCTCTTCCTTTATCAGCTCCCTCAGCGGCCTCACTGGCCCACCATCCTCTCCGGTTCCACCTTTTAATCTGTCACCTCTGCAGCAGTACGCGTACACGTTCAATATCTTTGGGTAATCTTAATCTGAACGATCTCGCTGCATGGGCCGGGCCCCTCTCTCACAGGATCAACGACCGACCCTCATGATGTCCCGATCTCCGGCGCACGCCATACTTGGTCTCATCTCCTCTCACATCTCTTTTATCCTCCTTTCTCACTCCATTGATTTTCCAACTCTAACTCCAACACACCAGCGCTTCCAGGTACCTAGCCTCATCGCCTTACTGTTCGTGTTTCTACCACCTAACCCAACCGCATAAAATACACCTTCATCACTTATTCAACCTTTTTACTTTCTGATAATCTCTTGCATCTTTTCTTCCTTTTCTTCTTGCTTAGGCGCCTTGTTTGGCTATACATCCTCTCTGCAAATGCCTTACGGATACCGTTACACGTCGGTATACCGGGACTCCTCTTCTTGTATTCTTTATCTTAAGAAATGTACTCTTGTACCTATACACTATCTATTCCACCGTTATTCTTACCCTCCTTTATCTGAAATGCCATCACCACTCTCTCCCCTAACTCATTTTACTCGATGGTTTTCTCTCGGCATTTCTATTATCCTCTTAACTATTAACTCGAATACCTGTCTCCTCATACATCCTCATCATTTCTCTCCAATAATCCACTCTGAATACCCTTAACTCATCCTCTTATTTTATCTGATCATTTTCTCTTTCTATCTCTCTCCCTTTCACTCCCGAACCATTTAGGCCTTCCCCCGGTCGGATCATCGCCCAACTTTACAGCACTTTCGTGAAGCTTGCGGCACCACCTCCCGACCATCCCATAATCACCGAATTCTCAGAGTTATGCCCGACTCCAGAAAAATCGCGGGTGGACTCGCCTCTTCCTGACTTCCAGACCTCATTCTCACCCTCTAGCCATGGAGCTAACTTACCTCCGCCCTCGGAGCCTATCGTCACCGCAACTCCACCCGCCTCAACAACCGACGCGAGGAGGCAGCCTAAAAACGACGCAGACGACGGTCCTCTCCGCCTGACCAGTGTATATACTGTGCCATCCCTGTTAGGAGTCTTGTCTGACACTTGAATGCAAGCTTACAGGACTTTCTCTGGGCCATCTACATTGGCACTTGGCTATTTTTGATTTTTGTTTTTTCGGATGCCGCGCTAGTTTACCAGGGCTTTCCACTGACTTGCAGGGTACTGGACCTTGCATCCTGGTGCGGACCCCATACTAATTACCTGTTGATATCGGCGGAGTCACCGTCGCCATGACCTAACATGTTCCACACAATGTACTCATTGGACTGCCGTATCTACTCAGCGATGAGTTCCTTTAGGTCCGTTTGTTGCTGCGCATGTAGATGAGGAAATACGCAGCAATGGCGAGGGTGATAGGTGATGTGAACTGTATTCTGTTTATCTGGATGTCTAAAATAGGTTAAATTCGCTCTGGCTTCCAAATCTTAAATTAATACCTTCTGTTTTTTAATAAGGACAAGAGTAGTCATACATTGTCATTTCACTTCTAGAGTCTGGTGTCACGCGTATCGCCAAAACTAAGTTACTTCGAAGTGAAATCAATCCTGTATATCGATTATGATGTATCTTGCTGATATTGTGTGCACTGAAAGTATATATCACAGCCTGACACGCTCTCAGTCGTTGTGCAATGTTATCAACTGTCACTCGAGAGATTCAGGAATGCGACTATTTTACTTCTTCGGACTATCACCTTCCACCACTCGCCTATGTTCTATCGTAATAATATAACTTACTCGATACGATTGACTCGGCCTTGGATTCAGAGACTTTCATTAAGTGCCTATTACGCTATGAACTGGACCCGTGTTCCTGGCTTAGCACTATTCTACGCAGCCCTTGATGTCTAATTTGTCTCGCCTAACAAACTCAGTCATATAACGAGATTAATTAGTTCGACCTTCCTAAGTAACGTCACATCGACAAATCCGACTAATTCATCTAAAGCTCATTTTGACATGTGAACAACGTTTGAATCACTATCGAACTTATACATACTCTTTAAGATGCAATAATGAAGGATAGCACGTTGTCCTTCATCTTAGTCAGTGTACAAATGAGTACAATAAATGTTGGAATGTGAAACACTCTCCAGATACTACAGACAACATGCTTTAATCTAGACGCTGGTAGGAACCAGGTATACAGATTATCTCCGTCGACTGCCCCACCACGCACGCGCCCTTAAAAGTGTAAACCCCTATTGAACCGCTTTGGTCTGAATGTACAAATATGCAATGATTCAGATAGCTTATTATATTTAATCGAATTTAGGATTGTTTGGAAATTTTACGTATCCATAATGGTACGTTATACGAAAGATGCAACACGCTTTGGGTAATAATGCAATGTAGGTTACCCAGATATTATACGCCACTATTGTAGTGTAATAATGCTCCCACGGTTTCCTTATGGCTGAGACGAGTGAAAGCGGGTACCCGTACAAGGAATACTCACCGCATACTGACTCCTTCTGCGATTGGCCGGCCATAGCGTCTACGAAATTTGACTTCTCTGAAGCGTTAGAGGTCGTCATGGACATCTTATGCCAGGGGTGGATCCAGCACTACCAGCACCACTTTATGGCTAACCACCAGTGTGGGTAGTCTTCTTACAACACTGTGGTGAAATGGATGTGCAAGGGAGTTTGGAAAGAACACTTTCGAAACTCTTGAACTCAATCAATTCTACTACTAGGTTCATCGGGGACCACGTAGTGCTCACGTCTGACTAGCAAGGCTCGTCAGCGAGAGTTTTGAGCGTATCTAGTCACTACGAGGGAATGCTCACGTGCTTATTCCATTGTGTGTTTGCATTTTGTAGGCTCCTTATAATTGCAAGGGCCAGAGCGAGGCTGATCGCGCTTTGTCTCTCGAGGGAGACGATTTTTCTGATTCACGAATGTTTACTATACTCTTTGTCGAGGATATCACCCCACGGTTACGTATAACATGCTTTATCTGTTGCTGGAGGCGAAATTGACTCATCATTACGGGAGGCCGAGCCTCTTCTGATCTTGACATTAGTGTGTACTCTTGGCACCGCATGTGTCTTCTTATAAACCGCAGATCTCTATCCGCTGTTGGGCCAGGGTATGGCCACCTCTAGTGCTTCGCCCCTGGCTCCAGCTCCACCCCCTCTCTCCTCGAAGGCACTCCCTTTCGCAAGCCACGCAGCCTAATCCACGCTACCTTTTATCACTTCTCCACCTACATTGGGAGGTATCTAAGAGCAGCGACTTACTGTTATGTGACAATACCTATAGTGTCAGATCACAGACTAGAAGTTCATTTTCACGATGTGTTCTTCTAGACCTGGGACAGGCAGGTAATAGGCGCCTGGTCCACTCTCTTTCCAGTTTGCTTCAGTTCAGACGTACCCCGCTGCAACGCCTTCGCAGTTGCACATTGACAGTGACTGGGTGATCTGTTACGCAACGACACTTAAGGTGCGTTTTAAGTGGACGGTAACGCCCAGTGTCGCACTGTTGTCGGTGTGTGTTTTCGGAATCCCATTATTATCACCATTTCTCCTACTTGCATTAGAAAACTCGTTATTTGACGCACATAATTGAACAGGACGAAGATTCATAACACTTGAAGTTTGTACATTGCTAGTCGTGCTTACGTTTCGGCCATGGTGCGGTAGCGACTATGTGCGGAACAGTTAACTGCACTGGTGATACAAGGATTTTCTTTATCTATGCCGGCGTGCAGCTCTAGGGCCCGTGCTACTATCACCATGTGTTGGCTGTCAGGCTCCTCTGAATGCGAATCAACAGAAATGCTAATGACGAATAGTCGAGCAGCTGTGTAACACACCCTGCGTCTTCAAAAGATGCTTCTAACACTACTTAAAATAGCGGACGTGAGTCACGGGATGTGTTATGTCCTCCCCTTGGTTTATCCATTTGATCCCGATGGGGTTTATGAACAGAATTCAAGATACGGGGTGGCAGGAAAATGGTGTTAGAATGATGAGCAGAATGTAGGTGAATGGCACGCGCTGCCCTCACTCGTCTCACTCACTGCGGCTGACTTCTGGTTTTGTGTGTGAATCTGAAAGAGTTTGAGAGGATTCCGGTAGACGAGATTTTGGCGGGGGTGTGTAAAAGAGTTTGAAAGTAAACGTAGATAGGGGGGAGTAAGGTTATGGTTGGTGAGTAAAGGAGAGTCCTCGGTGTGAAGTATGTAGATGGTGAGCAGCTGGAACAAGTGTCCTGAGTTTAAATATTTAGATTAATGTTGATGAAAAGGGAACGGATGATGCAGATTTAGTAGGAAAGTTGGGAATGTCAGGAAGGTGGCTGGTGCAACTAACTCCTTGGTGGATGAAGGGACTAAGTCTTGGAGTGCGCTAGGGTCCTTACATGAGGGTATATTGTTACCTGTGTTAATGTATAGCTAGAGACTATGATATAAGAGGGGTATAGATCCTACAAGCTTCATGTGTTTCAGATGGACAACTTAGAGGCGTGTTTTGGGTGTGAGAAGATTTGATAACAATGAGGAATGAACGCCATTAGAGAGTTATATGGTGTGAAAAAAAGTAGTAAATAGAGAATAAATGAAGTACGTTGAGATGGTTCGGTCCATGTGGAAAGAAGGGATGACAATCGTTTGGTTAAGCGGATGTAGTGGTAAGTGTTCTGGGAATCGACCGGCTGGAGACCGCGAAGAAAAAGATGGTTTGAGTCAGTAAAGGAATGTCTGGAGGAGAAGACACATGCGCAGTTTGGCAGAGACGAGACATAAAGGTGCATAAATAGAAGTGAATGGCGGTGGGTTCTTGTGAGGGGGTATGGTTGTGGCCCACCTGGGCCAGTTTTAGAAAAGAAATATCACTCATATATAATATATTATATTTAATATATATAATAATCATATAGTAGATATATATATATTATAATAATATACTATATATATATGATATATTAATATATATATAAATATATGGCCAATTTAAATTTTGCGGGAGGGCCCGACAATTTTGCGTTACGCCACTGCTTTTAAAAATATATTTAACAGCTGATGAGCTTTTATAATAATTTCTTTCAATTAAATCGTCAATTTCCTCCTTTTACAGACTCGTCACCAAAAATAAATGATGTGCTAACTTGAATAAGTTTACTTTTTTTTAATTTCATTCGAAATTATAATTTTTTTAACCATTTTTTAATAGTTTTATCCTTCTATTTCATTCTCTGTATTCGAGTAGGAAGGTTTTTGTAGCTTATTATGATTAATGTATCAATGCATATTTTTCAAATTTCTATAGATTATGATTTCATTTCCTTCCCCTTCGTTATGCTCCAAATTATAACATTTTGTCAAATTATTTATATTTTTATTAATTATACCATATGCAATTAATAAATTTTATCAGAAATAATGCTCAAATAATTAATAAAGAAAAGCAAAAAGTTTGGGAATATATATGAAAAATTTTAAGGCATTCCCAAAAGTTTTTTTTTTCTTCCATAGGGTTGTATATGAAATAATCCTCGTGAGCCAGCAAGTTCTTGCAATCAAACGGCCGTAATCTTGGGACCGCGACCACTCGCTGTTAAAGTGAGAAACGCGCGTACAGCTGAATTAAGGCTTTTTTTTGAGCCTTATCGAGTGCTGCAAGCAAAACCTACGTAACTATATACTAAATATCATATTAAAGTGTGCAATAACAATAATTATAATACACATGAAGAAAGATAAATTTATACAATGTTTACCGTCTTAAATATATATTTAGTACATACAGTACATTATTTACATTTAATATATTATACAAATATAAACATGTTAAATACAAATATTTTATTTTGAGGATGCCACATCTTCGTCCGACGCACAATGGCTGCCTAGCGACTTGGTGTCCTGCAATCCTAAAAAAAACAATACCCCCTTCGCTTTGCAGGCGGTGATAGTGATTAGTTGGTGTGAAAATCTGAGTTGATAGCAGGAAGGTTCAATGGGCTATTGAAGAATAACAACAAAAAAGCCTGTCTCATAAGAGTGCCTTTTCTTCTCGAGTAGTACTTGCTTATGGCATGCAATGGCATTTGCTATGACAGCATTAAACTTTTGACGATCTTCAAAGTTTATTTAATAAAGTTTATAATACACACCACCGCCTTCAAAGCAGTTTTGGGTATGGCGACTGTTCGTCTCGATGCGTGTTTCCTTCCGCACCACATCGAGTAGTTAAGGGCCGTTACTTGCGAAACGCCGTTAGCGAGTAAGACCGTTATTGGCGACTGTAATAATAATAATAATCAATAATAATATAATAATAATAATAATAATAATAATAATAATAATAATAATAATAAGCAACGTCGCTACACGACGCTGGAACGCGAGCGTTCAAGCTTGCCTGAAAAGCGAGCTACGCTCGCATGGCGCTTTTGCTCATTTGCTCGTGGGCTCTCGCTGTCATCATGAGCGAAATATATTAACACTAATGCATTACCTAAATATGTACAATGTTATATAATTTTTTTTTATTGATCAGACACTTAGTTTAACCTCAGTACTCTATTTCATTAGTTCTCTTCTATCCACTCACTAAATTTTCAGCTTTTACCATTAATTTCTACGTGTTTTTGGACTCAAGCACCCCCCTAAAAGGGACGCCCTATAATATTTAAGCCTCCATCTATTTCATTCCTTCTCTTTTATCCACTCACCAATTCAACCTTCTACGTCCATTTCCAAGGATTTGGGGTTCAACACCGCCTTAAGTGAACCCCTATATAATTATTAATATAAATTTTACATATTTAGAATTTATAGTATTAATTAATTTATAAATACTTTTTTATAGTAGTAGTGGTAGTAGTCACGTTATTATAGTAGTAACAGTTTTATGTGCGAAGAGCGTTGCGCGTGTAATGATATGTATGTAAGTTGACGTGGAACAACAAACTCGCAGTTGTTACATTAATTTATAAATTTTACATATTTAGAATTTATAGTATTAATTAATTTATAAATACTTTTTTATAGTATTAGTAGTAGTAGTAGTAGTAGTAGTAGTAGTAGTAGTAGTAGTAGTAGAAGTAGTAGTAGTAGTAGTAGTTAGTATTAGTAAAATAAAATGTGCGAGAGCGTTGCCGTGTACTGTAACTGCTATGTAAGCTTGACGTGGAACAACAAACCTCGCAGTTGTTACACGGCAACGATCGCCGCACATTTGAAATGTTTTTATAATAATTTGAAATTTTTTTTATAATAATACTAATATAATAATAAATAATAAAAGCTTAAATTTTATTATAAATTCTTTTATATTTTATTATAAATTTTTTTAGACTTTTTGTGAAATTCAAAATTAATTTATCGTAATATCTTTTTTTTATCAATAAAACGAAACCAAATGGCGAAAACTAAGAGGCAAAAATGGAATGTTTAAAATTAATAGTATATAGAATAGATGCCCTAAACCTATTTTCTGGCACTTTAATACTGGCAATTGTGAGGCTTTGCTAAGCTATTCTTGGAGTGAAAATCTTGTTTTGATTGTTTGATTCCTTCCTTCAGCAAAGTTTTTTTCTCCTCAAATCTGTGGTTCGATTGGCATCTGCTCTCGCGATCTTCGGCACAGAGAGGCTTATCGACATAAAACTCTCGTTCTGCTTACTCATTCTTTGCTAATTTTCATATCCAGCTTGGAATCAGTTTGTAGGGATAATATTAGAAAAGCTAAGAGTGTTTTCACTAAATGAAAGTGCCACTGTCTTCCTTTGCTCTTCGTACTGATTAAAAATTTCTGCGCATCATTGCTCATCAAACAACTCTACACAAATTCTGTAAATCTGCCTTCCTCCTCTAATTCGCCTCTGATGAATCTGTTTGCTAACATTCGCCTCGAAAAGGCTACCTCCTTTCGGTTTTTCTCTAATTCACCTGGCACCTCTCCTATCACGTATCTCCTTGTCTCTACTTGTGATTTCACATGACTCGGGTGCATGGACTCCTGAATTCTATGAAAGTTAGGAAGGCTAATGGTTCGGACGGTATTCCTCCTCGCGTTTTGAGGGTGAGTTACTGAGCTGGTTCCTGTCCTCTATCAACTCTCTATGCCTTCAAACTAATACTTTTCCTCATTTCTGGAAGAGCGCATATATTCAGTCGATACCCATAAAAGGGGTAGCCGCTTGATCCTTCTAATTATCGTCCTATATATATCACTTGTATTCTGTCTAAAATCTTTAAAACAACTCTTTTACTCTCATTTCCTGGATCACCAGGAATCTTATTCCCTCCTTTCCGATTACCAGTTTGGCTTTCGAGACTCGGAGTCAACTGGTGGCATTCTTTCCTCTCTCACTGATTTATCGTTTTCTGCCCTTAGGAACTATGGGGAGTCTTGTGAGGTATGGAATGACATATCCAATGCTCTCTAAGCTCCCTTTCTTTGAGTTACATCCTTCTCATAGTTTACTTTAGTTTAGTTGATGAAGCGACCCTTTCTTCCTTTCCTGTTAATTGTCGTTTTCCTCAGGGTTC
>JABUQX010138799.1:0-12500 GCA_015478945.1 Trachelipus rathkii
TATTTATTTTGGATCCCGTTATTTATATGATATCTTCATCCCTATTTATTAGTAATTTATTTTTATGGGAACTTTTGTTTCATCAGTTGTGTATTTTATAATATTTTTAAAGCACACACTTTTGCATATACTGCCTCATTAATTTTTTATACTATTTTATAATAATCAGGTTGGAGAATTTATTTGTAGAGTGAAAATTATTATTAATAAGTTTCTTTTAATCAACAGTTAGTTACTGGTAACACATTTATCATGTTTGTAATCTATTTTTTTATTTTGTTTTTTATTGATTTTTAACTGCTTTTTGTATATTTTTTTAGAGTACTCAATCGAGGTTAGTTAGAAAAATAATAGATTATTGACACGAATTAGTTGTTCGTATATGCATTCCTACCGCATAAGCATCATTACTCATGATATCCCGTCAACTATAATTTTTGGGATTTGTATATTTATCTATATAAACAAAATATTATGGGATTCTCAATTTTTATTAGATTTTTTATGATTTATTTTATTATAGTTATTTATTTATTTATTATTTAAATAAAAATATTATATAATTATGAGTTAACTATATATAATTATATATTGAGTTTTTCATATATAATACAATGTAATATATTATTATCTTAATGGATTCAGACTATATGATTTTATGATTAACATCTGATTAAGAGTTTTTATGAACAAAGATGATGTTATCAGGTAAAATATAACGGGTAAATTTTGATGGGCTCTGGCCGGGCTGGACTCTCAAGGTGCATATGAATAAGAGGATAGTGCTGTGCGCCCTAAGGCATAATGACCATATGCTTGCTCTAATGGTTATATTAAGAAGCAGCTGAGGTTTCAAATAGATTTAGTGGGAATGCGTCATTATGGCTCACAGAGAATTATGTGACTCGATTAGATTACTAATGACCTGACATAAGAATTCCTTAAGTCCATATTATTGTTAGAAAAGATTTTAATAATAAGTTGTTGGCATTGTCTAACATGTAAAAACATTTCTAAAGTTATCTATTCGATATTAAAATAACATTTCAAGATACAAAGATATTAACTATATTATTTCTTTATACACTAGATAACGCGCCCTGCAAAAATCGTTAAATTCTGTTGTTATAAAACATAAATGTCGGATAATGGAGAGAGACGAGAGATTGTTCACGAGAGACAAAAAAGTAAGAAGAGAAGAGAGCAGAGAGAGATGAGAGAGAGCAGAGAGAGAGAGGAGCACGAGAGTAGAGGAAGATAGAGAGAAGCAGAGAAGAGTAGAAGAAGCGAAAGAGAAGAGAGGAGAGAGAGAGCGAGAGCAGAGGAGAGAGAGAAAGAGCAGAAACTGAGAAGGGAGATTAAGATGTGTACAGAAGTTACCGAGAGAGAGAGTTATGAGAGAGAGAGAGATTATGAGATGAGAGAGAGAGATGTAGAAATGAGATCTGATGCAAGGAGATTTACAAGAGAAAAGAGAACGCCATGATACTGATAGCACAAAGTTAAAGAGGAATTTAAAAAGAGAAAAGAGAATTAAGAAGCCAGATGTAGTAGTCTTCATATCTAATGATTGGCGTAGATGTATCGAAGGGACGAGCAGACAGAACAAGAAATAAGAAGGGAAGAAAAATAAATAAATAAGAGACAAGGAACCATTGAGGAAGAATGGAAGAAGAAATATCTGGAAATGTGGTTGGATGAAGTAGATGCATTATATTGGCGACACCCATTACAGATTAGGGATTGTCCATACGAGTCTGATTGAAGCGAAATTGTGGAGGAAGAGAAAATCAGTCCGATTTATGGCGGTTAAAGGAAGAAAGTTATTACATTTAAACTCGCAAATGCTCTGGGGTAATTCCCGATTGCCTTTAAATACTTGGTGTGCTGGTGCATTTAACTTTTGATAGATAACCTGGTGTTTTTCTCAAATATAACGCCATTCTTTTTATAAAAAAGTATAACTGTATAGTCACAATCGTATGTTCTCGATTAACTGATTATAGGAACTTCTATATTTTATGTAAATCTTGAAATGGCATGTAGTACCAGAAATACTAACAATAGAGGAAATTATTTATTCTAACGCGGCTTGATACTTTAATAGAGGAAATATTCAAAGGAAGGGAGTATATACTGCTAGAAGAAGAATAGTTCTTACAGTAATTTCCACATTAAAGATATATCAATGACAATCACATTAAAGCGACTTCCACTTAAGAATTCAATTAGTTGTAAAAATAGACTTACATGAAGAGAGAATATACTTCAATTTTTGCTAAGAACGGTCTGATGAAGACATGTATGATCGTTGAAGGACTCCCTTACAAATACAATAATAAAGAGAAATATAAGCCTACCTTGATGAAAGATTAATCGCGCAGATTATGCAGTAATTCGAACCCAAACAGAAACTTCCACCAAAAAAATGGATATTGGTGGATAGCTGAATGACGTTGAGGATAAATAACCCCAAATTGAAAAAAATGCAGTGATGGCATAAAAAAAACAAAAAACGATCAAAAAAAAATAAAAAAAAAAATACTGGGTTAAAGTTTATGAAATGTTGATTCGCTTAATTATGGGAAAAATTGGATAAAAGATTCATAATAATAAATAATATTGGACAAGAACAAAACGTGGTCGGAAGAGGAAAGGAAACAAAATATTCGTTATAATTGTGTCAACTTAGGTTATTCGATTTTCTATCACCAGTGTTGAACAACATTTGTTAATGGTCAAGGTAGAGCCGTGCGGCTGGGAGAGTTTCGGGGCGTTATACGTTGACTTCACATCATATTATTCATATATCATTTATTATATTATAAGTTATTATTATTTTATATGTAATTATCCTAAATATATTTAGAATTATTATCATCTTACTTTAACCTTACTACGAAAATTTAGTGTTTTTTCTTTCTTGCAAATGATTTATTTTCTTTAATGTTTTTTATTTTTTAATTTCTATAATTTAGTTCTTAAACAGAAAATATTCATATTTTATTCAACTACTTTAATACTTTAATTACTTATTCTATATATCTCTAATTATTTAATTATTTTATCTTCTTATCTAATTTATAATACGTTTATGGGTTTTTCGTATTACTCATTTTTTTTGGGAACCCTTCAATGGTAAGAAAGACGTCCCCCTACGATATTAAGCCACGACTTTATCTCATTCTATTTATTTAAGGGTTATGAAATTATATATTTAATTTATCATGAGCTTTACATAAACATCTGATTGTAATTAAATTTATGTTGTAAATAATATTTGAAATTGCAAATTTTGACTTATGATTCATATTAATAATATATTACCCAGGAGAATTAAAGTTATGGTTTATGTTATTAGAATAATTTAAACTGTAATTTTCATTTTCATAGGTTATTGCAATTTTGATAAGTATTATTAATCTCTTAAGTAGACTTATAAATCTTAAAAGTTAAAATTAAATATAAAAAAATTAAATATAATCATAAAATAAATATTATATATAAAATAACAAGCCATCGTAGTTCGTTAGACAGAAATCTCCGCACCTAGTAACATAATGCTAAAGCCCATAAATAGAGGTAATCTGTTAATTGCACTTGCACTATAAAGGATGGAGCGTAGCAAAGTACCTATTTCAGGATTGAAAATACCATTTTGTTCCATAATATGACTTTAATTTATAAATATTATAAGTTCAGTCGACCGGAGGGGATACCCGGTCACATTGAAACTTCACTTGGTACAGTTCCGGCGCTTTGGCCCTCATCATTGGTTCAAGTTTATATATAGCTATTGTCCACTAGGAAAAAATATAAAACAAATAATGGACGGGAAAATCGAAACAATTAAAAATCACGTTCTATACTACTTGGGCTATTATACGACAATACCGGGTTTCCTCCTCTATATTAGACTTAATTGGCCCCTTTACGTCGGATAGTAATTTTCTTCATTGGGAACCAAAATTTAATTTATTTTTTATATTTTTGTTATTAAATTTATTAATAGGGAGAAATAATTTTACTCCTAAATAATTATAGTATCCACACATTTATATAGATGGCCATTCTACTTGTGTAAAACACAATATATTAATCTTACATTACATACCTAACATTACGTACACATTTTATTTTCATTTATCATTATTTTCTATTCTACATGAGAGTATATTTTTATTTTTACATATTTTTAATTACTATTTTTGTTTCGATTTATGCTGTTCTCTGTTCTTTATCTTCTAGTGGTTTCCATACCTGTTCATTGAATAATGTGGGGTACCGGCAAGCTCATTTCTCCAACTCCGCATGGCCTTTGTTATTTTTATTATTTCTCTCACACTCCCTTTACACGCACATAAATATACATTCACACATATTATCTCCATCCAAAATAAATTAATCCCATTTATTTTTCAGGAAATGTGGATAGGTTTCAGTGCGATATATTTCGAAGTAAACTTTTTGGAGATCATCTTGTCGAATAATCTTTAAAGTCCGGGTATTTATATTCTACCTTTTCTTATTCGTGGCTCGTAATTGAATCTTATAGCACATTAGGATTTGTCAATTTTGAAATGTATTTTAGGCAAGATGCCTCAAACCGAATTCATGTATCATTTTGAATCGCAATTCAAGTCTAGAACCCTGCGGCTCAATGGCCTAATTTTGGATTAGTGAGTTATTCATTTATCATTATGATTTATATATATTGAAGCTTCACTTCTTTCACATTTCACATCTCAAGTTATTTTTATAACGAAATTTTAATGATTGTCATTTAATTAATGTCTTCCGCTCTATTTTATTTGTTGTATTCTTTGATTATTCATCTGTTCGCAGTGGGAAAAACTATTCTTCTTCAGCTCACAAGTTTCTAATCTTCACAGCTTGGACAATATATATTGTTAATTAGAGTTCTCTTATAATTAACAAACACTGCGTTAGAATAGGTTAAAATAGGTTACATAAGTTTTAAGATTTCAGTTTTCGTATTTATAAAATTGATTATTTTCCAAATATATCTTATTTAGGTTTAATCACATAGACTTATCGATACCTAAAAAGTACATTTTCACATATTAACACATATAAGATATAGATATCTTACATTATTAATCGAGAACTCATTGTGAATTGCCCTATTTTTATTTCAAATCTTGGGATTATATTCAATTAATGGAGAGACGATTGAGAAAGATTGAGAAAAGATGATTTTCTACACCATACTATCACCTTAGTATAGTACTCTCACTAACAATCTAGTTAATCTTCGGACAAAAATTTCAAACGTTTCCTCTTCTCCCTTTGTCGCATTAAGTGTCGTCTTTTACAAAAGGGGTAATCATCATAATATCAATAGAAACAATCAGACTGACTCTAAGATTACATCCTCTCTATTATCTCTCATACTCTTCTCAGCTTTCTCTCTTCCTACACTTCATACATCTCTCTCCGGTATCTACTGCTCCTCTATCTCTATTCCTCTGATATTTCTTTTCAATTCTCCGATTACCTTTTCTCAAACACGCTCAAATCGTTCTCCATGCCTCTTTCAATCTAACATCTGTACTGTTATAATCCCACAATATCATAATCTTTAAAATACATGCATCTCCAATACTCTTACTATCTCACGGTCATAAGCACTTCTCCTCTTTCTTTCACTTCTTTTATCTTTGAATTTTACAGCGGATACCAATCTACTACTTTAAGTTCCAACGATAAAGAGGTTTCAATTCTCTAATCGCATAAACAGTACAAATTCTTGTTCTTTGGTCTTCTTGTCCCTGAAGCTCTAACGCTATCGTTAACAAAACATGGTCCGACGCCCCATGGGACGTTCTGGTTGCCTCGGCACCTCAATTCTTAAACATTCATGTCCTCTTTCAAATAACGTATCTTCGACGTAATTGACTCTGTGAGAATAGCTAGCTTTACGCGAACAATCATTCTATGGTATACTCTCTGCCATCCATTTTAAATTTCCCCCTAGCAATTAAGCATAAGATATACTTACATACATATTAGCTCGTCTATTCACCCCAGTTACTACAAGATTAACATTCTACATTATACTGCAGTTCTGGATCTCAATCTTATCATTTTTACATCTCCTCTCACTTTCTCTCTCATGCTACTCTCTGCCTAAGAATAAATCTACTCCTTCTATTTACATCCAACTCTTCATCTATATACAATTACTATTAATTAATTATCAATAATCATATAATAATCAATCTAATATCCATCCAGCCTTTATCTTCTTCTCTTCTCTTCTCCTTACTCAAAAGCAAGTTAAAATTTTTTTTTATTATAATCTACATCACATTTTGCTTAAGAGATAGTAAAACATTACAAAACAGATTCAGAATTTGGTTGAATAACATCGAATTTGATAGACAGGTCACTCCAGACGCTTTTCGTTTGTTCCGCATAACCTAGGTCGCGATTCAACAAAAGGTATAATTAAAATTATATTTTTTATCAAGAGGAAATTATTGTTTATGGTTGTTATCTCTTTTTTTATCTTAGTAGTTCAGTATTTACAACATTATATTATGATAATTTCACTCATTAGTTATCAGTTTTAATAACATCTATCACAATTATGATAATAATGAATAATTTATAAAGTAAATATATAATCACTGAGTTATTTTATAGTTTTAGAAGAGTTATATACCTCTCTGCTTATACCTCTGAGGCCTTTTTGGTTGTTATCTCAGTGAAAATGTCTTTAAATTATTTGTGCAACACTTAATTATGATGCATAATTTTTTATGTTTTTTCTATTTGAATTGAGTTTACTGAGACTGTACTTGAGAAGAAAATATCCTACTCCGATAAGAACTAAATCTCCACTTCGATACTTAATTACATTATTTAATAAATAATAATCTGCATTCTTTTTAGATTATAATTATTTTTTATATAGCTTTTATAGTTTAATATTGTGGTATTAATTCTTATTTTTAAATTATTTGTTGTTATTTGTGATATTTTTGATTAATTTTTTCTTCTTTTTCATATAAAAAAATAGTGCTTTGAAAGATTATAATTACAGATATTTGACTTATTATATACCGCATATTTCTCCTAGTACTCACTATCGGCTCTATTTTAATATAATCAATTGTTATATTGGAATTGTTAACATTTTAGGCGTACAAATTATCTCATTAGAATACGGGGCTATTTCGTTGATGTAGATTCAGACTATAAATGTTCTACTCCTAATATATATAGGCCTCTCAAGTGTTGCACTTACGCGCTATCTTAACTATTCATTATGGCAAGCAAGGAGTATCGATTTTGTTTTCTTACACGGAGCTCACTATTTCGACGTACACCACAAACATTGCCACTTATTGGAGGAACATATGCCGGGCTCTTACAGCCAAGACGATCCACAAATACGCGATTCCAAAAAATTTTACCTAATTAATTATATATTACATCTTTAACATTCTCACTATTGGCTGCATCATAATTAAGAGAAGTTATAAATAAAATTTTTTTACTGACAAATAAGTTAACCTTTTCTTTATTCAACTCATATATTATAAATTTTTAAATAATATTAATGATAATAATATTTTGAAAGTTGAAAACTTTTATTTTTATATGCACAATATAATAATTAATAATACATTATTATTATCAGCCCAGAGAACATTATAAAGGATTTGAAATTTATGTACAAAATTTGTAAACATCCAGTTCCCAGGAAAAATCTAATACTTGAAATTTATTACTTGGATTGATTCACACCACTACAAGAGTTTTATTATAAAGTTTCACTTTAATAACAACGAATTAAAAGTATGCTAAATATATACTTCCCTATAAAGTCATAATTTAAAATTTATACAACTTATATAATAGATTATTACATGGATTATTAATACAAGACCTTGGTATTAGTGTAGTAAGGTAAGGCAGGGTAGTAGTATCCTTAGTATAGGGTTAGAGGAAAATTAAGTTATGAACCCGCCTAAAATTAAATAGCTTTAGTTCTAATCTTCGGTATATTAAGCTAAGCTCATATCAGATTCTTGAGTATTGAATTCCAGAATTCCACTTTCAGCTGGTGGGAGGTGCAAACCGCGTTCTTAAAAAAGATCTCCAAACCTGGGAACGTTAAAAGACCTATCTAATAGTCTTTTGTCCTATGCAGGATCTCCACATAGGACAATACACGTTACAGAAATTATTACTAGCGAAGAAGAAATTTGGATATCATGTCATACTAGTGAAACATTTACCTACTCGATATACATCTGTCGCCGTATATCTCAAAGTGTTTCCCATGGCCCCAAGAGCACATTCTTGACGACCACCACCTAGTACCATTTAAATAAATTAACCAAAAGGACTGGATATTGAGACAGAATAATAATGAGTAGCATCCCGAACACAAAACTATCAGCATCGATGTCCAAAAAATAATCATTACAGAACCAATCTAATGGTGCCTTATAAGAATTTTACGCTAACGAAAAATATAAAATACAGTAGATGGTTATATAATAGCAACAGATACGCTTAAATTGTATATATTATTATATGAGATCAACATTTCTCCTAAAAACTGACTCTTCGTGCATCAATTGACCTATTAGTGATCCTCCATTTTTATATTTTCTTGAACAGACTATAAATATATAAAAGGATTGGTCCTTCCATGCCAATAAAGTTAGAGCTTTCGTTGATTTAATAAATACAACGTATACCTGGTACACACAACTTGGGCCATTAGATAAATGATCCAAATGGTAATAATTATATATAGTCACATACTATATTAAATATGACACTACCATGATTCTACGTAAAACCAACTCAGTCTCTGGACTGTCCGTACCCATAGAGATGATATAAGACCGTAGATGGTTCTGAGTGGTTTATCTACCTACAATTAAATAATATTACGAGGAGTGATGTCAAACTAAAGGTCAGAAATTTACAAACAATGAAGATCGCACTATTTTAGCTTTGGGCATACACGTGATATAGACACTGAAGTCGTTGACGTAAGCAGAGAGGCGACATAAAGAGGGGACGCAAGGGTAGATAGGAATTTGTACAGGTATCTCTACCCGACGATCACCTAATATGGACCAATACTATCACGCAGTAGATCTTCTACACTGTCAATATACCATACCCAAGGTTTAAGAAATGAAAACATTAATATTTTTTAATGAAATGAAGTACACACTCCAAACTCGGCAAAACTCTCTATTCACCTTCCTCAATCATAAGCCACTTATCGAGACAAATCTTTTCTATGTCTTATATTAGTATCTATTTTTTTGTATGTGACCTGGGCATATTAGGCACGTAGATCGTCACCTATGTTATTGTAAATAATTTATAAACGCGACTCTAATAAAATATGATTCATAAAATAAATTATAAGAGGTTTATTAAATCTTACAAGAAAAGGAGAGATACCCTTAGGTCGAGAATTACAAACTCTATACTTACTTAGAACAGAAAGCGGTCGCAAGATCCATAAGAACTACTTATACTGACTAAAAAGGAGCATAGTTTTTCAAAAATTGAAAATTTTTATTAATATTACTCAATAAAAAATTCTGAAGAGAGAACCCAATCACGGATAAAGAATACTCTCGAATAGGACAGTCCCTCTTGAAGTAATTACGCAGGTTTGTTAACTTTTTTAACCACGATATTTATAAAAAACCCTTGTACGCTGTTAAGTTAATAACAAAAGAAACAAGAAACGATACCAAATTGTTAAAATAAATACTTTGCCAATCCGAAATTGACCTTAAAATCTGCCTGGTTTCTAGCTCACTCAAATCCTGCTACATTAAAGGTTTTTCACCTGCCACACCACAAACATTTCAAAAAGAATGTCGGATCCTCACCCGCGAAAAATAATCACTTTGCCCTCTTAAATAAACTGGGCTATATAAAAAACTCAAGAAGGTACACTTTTTTACGTATTAATCAAAACCACTCGAAGGAGAGACTCACAACATTCAACTTGCCCTCTTTCTCCGAAAGCTGTTTAAAATATAATTTTAAGAGTAACCTTCTGTGCATTTATCACTATCGTACCGTCACCTGAACACAATGACCAATTCTTGGGACCAGCTACACTTTACTTATAGGATGATAATAGATACACAAAATTTTTATTTTCAACACTCAAGATTCACTATACAGAACTAACAACAACTCATAATAAATAAGAAGATAAATTTTTTGAATGGTTTCCACCTAAGCTAACCCAATTATTTGTTAGTAACACAAACTATACTCAAGAACCAGCCTTGATAATTTGGGATTTCCTGCTATTACACCATTCCAATGAAAACGGTTAGTCCCACCATGGCCTATCATCAATTTTGAGCATAGAACCTTGAAAATATTTCTCTTCAGGCTTTAGAGAATAATAAAGAAAGAAAGAAAGCGAGGAATGACATTAATATTAATTTTTAAAAAGAGAAATATTGAACCAGCTAAAAGGAGCGCGCCACGCTTTAGATATTGTCTCTTACATCTTACATTTATGCGAAGACTCTTACTAAAGCATTGAAACTAGGGCTCAGTGCTTCTCTAAACTCGTGAAGCGCTTTCGGCATGGTTGAGACGATAGTAACGTTGTGTACCGATTTCATGTTTCTGAATAAAGTGGATTAATCTTGCCGTTCTATTCTTCTCGGATACACCAACCGATGCCCTCGACTTTCATGAGCCCAAAGTCTGCAACACCATACAGTACTAACTAAGCCTGAGTAAAGTATTTTTTCAACATTTTAAAAGGTAGTACTTAACAATATTGTTCTTCATCTGATTTATTTACTTATTTAATACAAAAAAATTTCGCCTAGATTTCCCCTTCCTCGAGTAGAATAATTAAATTGTTATAGATTTTTGAAGCAATTTTAGCCTCGGCCAGACCTAAATCATTGCTCTTAGGAAACACAAACCAGTAATAAAATTATAAAAATATCAATGAAAATGACAAATTTTTGTAAAACATTTTTTAAATAAACAAACAAGTTAATGCTATTATTATTATTATTATTATTTTATTATTATTATAATTATTATTATTATTTTTATTAATACGAGATTTCCTTATTTCAAGCAAGTAGATATAAATACCTTAAATAGAAGAAAAAAAGTGCAAGTGACTTTCCAGCAAAAGTTTTTGTAAGAATGAGTATATCAATTATCCGTGGAGTAAGAGAGTTCGAGAGAGAGGATGGATAAGGCTGTTCGGAAAGATGGTTCATATTAGTTCTCCTCATAGGAAGGAATAAACAAGATAGTGTATAGAAGAGAATAGAAGTATATAGAAGTATATAGAGTGTATATAGAAGGAATATAGAAGAGAATTGTCCATTGCAATATCGGTAATACAAGGTGCGCGATGTAACTTTTATGATTTAGGTTTAATGCATACAAAAACTGAAGGTTGTATATATATATATATATATATATATATATATATATATATATATATATATATATATATATATATATATATATATATATATATATATATATATATATATTGTTGTGTGTGTATAGTAGAATGCATGTGACAGTGTGGAATTATGAGATGAAATTAAGTTGAGTTGAAAAGGAAAGAAGTAGACACATACATTTGAACTCTCGCAGACAAACAAACGCGCACACACATTAACTCGTACACACATACTCATACACATTCGCATACACATACACATACACATACACATACAGGCATAAAAAAAATAATCTGTTCCAAAAATAAAAGGAAAAAAAATCTGTAGGTTTGGAATTAAAACCGAGGAAGTTTCCTCCAAAGAGTGAAAGAAGTCACGTGATCTTTAAAAAGAAAAAGAAAAAGAAAAAAGAAAAAGAAAGAAGGAGAAAAAGAATGACTTCACCTTTATCTGACAAGAAAGAAAAAAAAATATAAAAATAGGTAGATAGACGCAGAAAGAGAGGAGAGAGAGAGAGAGAGAGAGAGAGAGAGAGAGAGAGAGAGAGAGAGAGAGAGAGAGAGAGAGAGAGAGAGAGAGAGAGAGAGAGAGAGAGAGAGAGAGGGAGAGAGAAAAAGATGAGAGCTTGAAGAGAATAGGGAAAGAATAATAGAGAAAGGGTTGGAGATAGGAGAATGAGAGAGAAGAAGAAAGAGAGGATGAGGAAGAGTTGGAAGAAGAATGAAATAAGATTTTAGTTTTAATGGGAATTAGAGAGGAAATAGACAACTCTTACGAGGTGAGGTTATCTCTGAATACTATTAATGTCAATCCTGAGTAAACCTTTCCCAAGGATGCGATATATATAGTATATATACATAAAAGACATACATACATACATATATAGTGCTACATATTAAGTTGTTTACATATACATCTACAATTACATATAAATATACATATTCGATACATATGTATGTATTACATATTAAATACTTATGATATTTGCATAAGAGCATATGAGCATATATTACATATATATATATA